>JAOEGS010004941.1:0-16262 GCA_025447755.1 Corythornis vintsioides | reverse complement strand
GGTGCCCCTGCTCTGGCAGGGGGGTTGGACTAGATGATCTTCTAGGTCCCTTCCAACCCCTGACAGTCTGTGATTCTCAGCCTATGCCATTCCCCTTCATTTCATCACATCCTTCTTCCATGCTCTCCTTAACTTTTGTAAAAGGTCTTATTCTCTAATCTGTAGGCACAATTTATTCTTCTCTAGCCAATGAAGTATGAGGAATGATGTTTGGGAATCACCAACATTCTGAAACCTCACCACACCAGTACAAGTTGTTACAGATGCAAATAAATCAATTCACACTCCACTGCACTGTAACACTGTTTGCCTCTCTGGAGTATTGTTAATAGCAGGGTTAAATAGCATACAGGCAGAAAGAGTTCTATTTTTATGAAGCTGGTCAGAAAGTATTCACATGCCTCCTTTCTTCACTTGAAACATGATTTGATGAGACAGGAGCTTTGGTTACAAGAACAGTATAAGGAGTTCATTATTTTCTTGCTTTGGCTGCTCATTTAGCCTTCACAGACACACCCCCAAAAAAAAAAAGGTGTTTTTTAGCTGGATGGGTATGGTTGCCAGCATGCATGCAGAGTTGTACAGCATGCCTGAGGGAGATGGTGTGCTAGCACTGGGGCAAGGAGTAAGCAGCTAAGGAGTTCCTCAAGTTGGTATTAATGTTGAATTTGTTTATTCTTGGATCTGAGTTTAACTCCTTTGTAAAGAGTGAGAGCTCAATCTCATCTGAAAAAATCAGGAGCATGTAAATCAGCACCAGCCAAATTCTGGTGTCATTGTGATTTAGTGGATTTTGAAAGAGAACAGCAAACATTTTATTGGGAGTGTTTACTACAGTGGAAGAGAAATTGTACAGGAATTATTTTTAGTCAGCAGCACAAACTTTCTAAGAAAAACAAGAATGTTGGACGTAGTGGAGTTTGTGTTGAGAGATGACATGTGAGTTACCTGAGCTGCAGCATAGCTTCAGAAATAGATTCTGAGCATGGATAGTAACAGACTCATCTTTTTTCCTTTTTCTGAACAAACCACCTTGTCCTGCTCTCTGCAAACTACAGACACCAAAAACTTGAATCTAAAATCCACGTCTTTACTTCTTCTCTACAGAAGCAGTGCCTGAGCTTTACTGGTCCCCTGGAAATGAGTTTTTTTGAGATGTAGATGGAGACACTCCAGACTATACCACAGGCAGCTTTTCCTAGGAAGGGGTGCCTTTGAGGTGGAAGGGATGAGTGTATCACATGGGACACCTTGGAGAGAGGAACCCCTTGAAAATATTCTATTCTCCTCTCTCTTCTTCTTCTCCCCTCCTCTCTTCTCTTCTCTTCTCTTCTCTTCTCTTCTCTTCTCTTCTCTTCTCTTCTCTTCTCTTCTCTTCTCTTCTCTTCCACTTCTCCTCTCCTCTCTTCTAATTTTTAATTCCCATCCCTTCAGGAGTGGGTCTCAATCCCTTCCCTCTCGTCCTATAGACAGATTCACCTGCTCTCCCGAGGGAACCTGGGTGGATCAAGATGCCCAGGGGAGGATTCCAGCGTGCGTGCCAGGTCAGTAATGAACTCTGACTTGTCTGGTGTTTACCAGTTCATGCTCACAGTCAGGGTGACATGCAGGGAGGGATTCTGAGTGAGGACAGTGGTGTCACTGATGAGAGCCAAGGAAATCTCTCAGGAAGGTGAAATCGAACAGTGATGGTGTAGGAAAGGGAAAGACAAGCCAGGGCAAGTATAACAATCTTCTTGCCTTGCTCCATAGTGTGTGGCAAGCCAGTGGATCCCGTTGTGGAAGTCCAGAGGATCTTGGGTGGCAGGCCAGCAAGGAGAGGCAGCTTCCCTTGGCAGGCTCTGACTGGCATCCATGGACGAGGGGGAGGGGCTCTCCTGAGCGACCGCTGGATCCTGACTGCTGCCCACACCATCTTCCCCAAAGGAGCAGGAGGCAACAGTCTGAGCCTGGAGCAGCTAGCAGAGGAGGCCAATATCTTCCTTGGCCACACCAATGTAGAAGAGCTCCACAAGATTGGCAACCACCCTGTGCGTAGGATCTTCATCCATCCAGATTACAACCCTAATGACGAGTACAACTTTGATGGGGACATAGCCCTGCTGGAGCTGAAACACCCAGTAACCCTGGGCCCTACAGTACTGCCCATCTGTCTCCCAGATGCTACCAACACCACGTTGTACATGGATGGGCACATGGGCTATGTGAGTGGCTTTGGTGTGGAGAAAAACTTCATTTCCAATGATTTGAAGTATGTGAACCTCCCGGCGATTGCTCGGGAGAAGTGTCAGCATTGGCTGGACAGTAAGAAGAGGGACATGCCTATGGTCTTCTCTGAGAACATGTTCTGTGCTGGCTTCCTCTCAGTCAAACAGGACACCTGCCAGGGGGATAGTGGGAGTGTCTTCACAGTGTTAGACACAGAAAGTGGTCGCTGGGTGGCTACTGGGATTGTTTCCTGGGGCATCGGCTGTGCCAAAGGTTATGGCTTCTATACCAAGATCCTCAGCTACTTGGACTGGATCAAAGGGATAATAAGGGAGGACAGGCTCTAAAAGTTGCTGTCCTACCAGTGGAAGAACCACTGATAGCATTTACATTTCCAGGCATAGCAAATCATATGTAAAGCTCTTGATGATGTCTCAAAAGCTTTTCAAATATGCAAACCACGTAACCTTCATTGTGAGCACTTTTGAAAGCCACCATACTGTTCAGTGAATTCTTGGTGGCCTCAGCAAAAGTTGCCAAGGCTGCTGTACTGTTGGCATGACTGTGGGACACCTGGGTGGACACTCTAGTTCTCCCAGATCTTATTACTGGATGAAGCCTTATCATGAAAGGACAGCAAACGTGGTTGTTTGAAGTGTTGATGATACCATCAAGACAGTCTGCTTTTACACTCTGCTGTGTGGGAATGTTGCAGAGCTTTCTAGAAGGATGTGGCACTTTGGGCTGAGTGCATATGCCCACTGGCATCAGTGACATTCTGTGGATATTAAAATCATTGCTGGAGAAAACAGGTGTGTTGATGTCTCTATTTTTAACAACTCCTAAGTAATCCCCATCACTGAAAGCAACTTGAATACTATATAGGGATTGCTTTACCTACCACCAAAGTGTTTCCCATTCTGCAATGGCTCGTGGCAGTTGCTCACCTGTCACAAAGCTGCCATGAGATTACCCAGTCTGAAACTCCAGGTGGCTTCAAAGGAGTCAAAAATAAGTTGCCTATGTGATGCCACATTCAAAGACAGGGGAGACAACAACCAGTCTCATGGAGGAAAGAGCCCAGTAAACTTTACTGGTCAGAAGTTGAGGATGGATTCTTTTTATACTCTCTGAAATAAGGCTCTGACTGCAGGACAGCAGCTACAAAATGCTGCTGACTCAGAAGGGTGACTCTTCTTGTTTTGTGGGTATTCTCTGGACTTGTCCCTTGACTAGTTTTGCTACTGCAGAACAACCTAATTATGAGTCACTGAACTGAAGCCTGGAAGAGCTTGACAGAGGTATTCTGTGGTCAAGGTCAGAGTTACCAGCTGACAAGAACAACAAACCACCTGTTCAGTCCTTGGAAAAATCAGGAAAAAAACCACTGAGAAGCCACCTTGAAGAATCAGCTTTGCAGGAGACTGGGAAACTTTGGAAATCTGATGATCTGGAATGGATGATTTGTCCAAAATCCCCGTAGGAATCTGTTACCCTCCTAGAAATAATTCCAGTTAAGTAAGTATCTTTCCTGTCTCCTGCTCCTGCACCATTCAGCCACATTTCTGTTTCTTCTCTGCAGCCCCGAGTTGATTTCAGCAGTTTGTCCTTTTCCAGAAAGATTGTTGTTCATCAGTGAGCTAGTGAGTAATCATGCAGCACTGCTGCCTGAGTGGCTTCGTGGTCATGGGAGCTAAGGAAATGCCTTACCTTAGTTTGAAGGTCACTTTTTCAGAACCTAAACTGCTCTCATTTTCCACCAATTTTCCTTTGTTGAGCAATTTCAGCTGCTGAAGTACCCATCACATAACAAAGAAGCTTCCTAATAACCTGACATAGCAGTCTGTAAGATTTACTGGAAATTTTGGGGTTTTGCTCATGCCTGCCCCAAACATTTGTTTGTCTGGATAATTGATGAAATTCTGAATCATCCAGTGAAGCTACAAAATACAGTGACAATGGCACTGCTGCACTCTTCTTGTTTCTTTGCCAGTATATTGTCATCTCTTGCACAAGAGGAAGGTGAGCTAAGATTCCAGCCTGGACTAGTTACCAGGGGTGGGTGCTTCTCTTTGGCACTCCAAAAGATTGACAAAAGTTGCAGCAGGGGAGTTTTAGATTGGATATTAAGAAGAAATTCTTCATGGAGAGAGTGGTGAGGCCCTGGAACAGGTGTTTCAGGACATGCTGTAAGAGCAGGAATGTAGGGGACTGTGTTTGGTGAGGGATTTGGGGTATTGGGGTTTTTTTTTTTGTTTGGTTGGGTTTTTTTTAGGTATTGCTGGTCTTGGTGATCTAGGAGGTCCTTTCTAAACAGATTTATTCTGTGATTTAGGGAATTTCAGGGAGAACTAGGTGTAGGCTGAGAAGAAGAAGAAAGGCAATACACACATAATAGCACATTGCACAAAAAGCACTCTGGACACTCTTTAATGCTGTTAAGACATTCTGAACGATCCAGGAAATAGACAAATCAGAAACCAGGCTTTGAACCTACCTTGAGAACCACCAATTATTCCCTCATATTCACTGAAATCTCCCTGTCAGGTGGGGCATGGCCAAACCTTCTCCAAGTGGGGAAAAAAATGAGAGGAAACAGGAGGAGGAATAGCTTCTTCCTCTTGCTATGAGCAGGAGAAACAAAAACTCCCCTTCCCAGACATGATGACAGTGGGAGAAACATATAAATACATATATTCCTGACTCCACTCAGCACAGACATGACTTATGGACAGAGTGAACATGATCACAGCCAGCCTGAATGTGCCCATTCAGGGTCACTGTGCTGAGAGGAGAAAGCTAATCCTGCCAAGCTTCTGCATCCTCATGCTTGCTCATGGTCTCTGTAATCCAGTCCAGATAACACACCACCTTGGTGTAAAGCCCAAAGGTACCACATCGTGGTCCCCAGGATATCAGCCCGGCCACATAGTACCTCTTGTCATCAAGAGGGTCTGGAATGGCATAGGCTCCACCACTATCCCCCTTACAGCTGTCCTTGTCACCACCAGCACAGATCATGTTGTCAGTGAATCTGTAAGCACTGGCATCAGCAGAGCCCTCTGGTTTCACAGATTGGCACTTATCCATGCCCACCACGGGTATCTGGGCCTTCCAAAGGTAAATAGGCAGCCTTCCTTTCTCTCTCTGGCCCCAGCCAGCAATGTAGCCCAGAGTCCCTTCTTGCAGCTCGTACTCGGGTGATTTCCCAGGAAGACAGAGGGGTGAGATGTTTGGACCCATCTTCACAGGATCCCTCAGCTTCACCAGTGCAATATCATTATCAAAATCAGTCCTGGTTTCTATGGGCTCCTTCTTCCAGTCGGGATGGATGAACAAAGCCTCTGGGATCAGCCGTGTGGCCTCCCAGTACAGAGATTCCCTGCCAACATTGATCACCCCAGCATACATGTTGGGCTTGTCAAAGCCCTCCAGCACATGGGCTGCAGTCATTACCCATCTTTCAGAGATCAGCACTCCAGCTCCTCTTGGATGATCGAGATACACCTGCCAAGGAAAGTTGCCCTTTTCTGCACGGGTGCCTCCAAAAATCTTTGCTTTGTCTTGGATGGGATTACTAGGCACTCCACAGACTGGAAAGAAAAGAAAAAGATTTAAAAAAAAAAAAAAAGAGGAACCAGGTGGGGGGATTAGCATTTACAAATTGCAGGTTCTTTGGTACCCCTAAAAAGCCCATAGCACCCTATTCCTGTGTCATTGATTCTGGGTAACCAATGTTTATACTCCATGTCACAGAGCCTGCAGCTAGTATTTACAGAGAAATTCAAGAAAATTAATGCAAAACTACTATTAACACCCAATTTAGGCTGAAAAAAATCTCAAATTATTTTTCTGGAAAGCAGTTGTTACTCCACCAGTCTTGGGTATGTCAAAGCTCACAACTGAATTGCATTCCAGCTAGCAATTTTCCTTTGCTGAATTATGTTCATTTGTCTTTGAAACAAATAATTGCTCAAATTCTTCAAAATATGACATTGCTCTTCAAAATTGTTAATTTGGGTTTTGGTTTGGTTGGTTTGTGTTGGGTTTTTTTTGTGAACTCCAGTATAAGATAAGCTTTATCTTAAACAATTTGCCTTTTTCACTGTGCCCTTGAATAATCCAAGTCACTGTCTGAGCTGTTGAATCATCTTCAGCTGGATCTTGTACTTTGATAATGAGCATTTGGGGGGTTGGAGGCATGAACAGGCATCATGTCCAACTAGCCCTAGTCATGCTGCCTCCTCTGAAGGGGTAAGGTGAACAGCATGCAGAATAAAGAGGATTTCAAATTCTATTCAGCTGGAAGTTAAGACCCAGCCATAACTAACAGGAGTAGCATCCATGCACCTCTCTCCTCAGTGTCTCCCAAGAGCACTAAGGTTTTTTAACAGGGATCTTGCTTGATCTTTCAGACACAATAAGTGTAGCTGACTACTGAAGGACACATTAAACCCTAAGAGTTTAGGCTATGACTCCTGTGAGAGGAGTGAAAACCCTTTCCCTATAGTGCTGCATCTGTAGTGCCCAGTGGACACCTCCAGGAGAGGTGTGAAGCAAAGCTACAGCTCTTAGTGTAGCTTGGGAGGGAATGAAAAAAACCAGGTCCAGCATTAAGACATCCCTTTGGATCTGTCAGTATTTCTGCTACCTGTAATTAAGAAATCTAGAGCACTGCACAACTTGAGAATGTGCACTCTTGGATGTGGGGAAACTGGTGCAGAAACACACACTTATACTTGATGAGGTCCTGGTATAACAGATGCTCTACTATGTTGCCCACTTTTGTTTCCATTTCCTTTCTGCTGCCTCATCTGACCTTTCTCTGGGGCCCACAGCATTCAGAAATACCCTGTCCAATGTGATTAAAAAAACCATAGAAAGGATCCAAGAATGGTTTAACAACAGAGAGATGAAAGCAATGCTCTTCATATGCTGCTAGTACATACACAGCTTTTGGTAGTACCTGGGACACATTTGGGTAGCTTTGTTCCCATCTCTTCATTGACCCATTCTCCACTGGCTGAGCACTGATACACCACTTGGAAAACACAAGAAGAGAGAATGCCATAAGGATACAATCAAGACAAAGAGAGGCTAAATCACATTACTGTGTAAGATGATTTCTCATTTCTTCGTGCATCCCATTTGCAAAGCAAGCACAGCTTGGCACTGCTGAGATCTCCCCAGAAGTACACAACCCCACCAGGATGCTTCTGCCCCAATTTTGGAGAGACCTCATCTACTAGATTTTGTTGAGTCCTTTTCCACCAGCAATGTGTGATAGATGTGACAAAAACCTCCATGGTTCCCACACCAGGCAAATAGAGAGAGGACTTGCTGATGTGTTTGAGGTCAACTGCCCCAGCACTGACGTTATTGCAGCATACTGAACACAAAGGCAACACAGAACTGCTGCTTGCAACCCTACACCAAGAACTTTTCCCCAGTTCTGACCTGATGGCAGCTAATCCCAGGCCCGTGAGGATGACAGTACCACTTCTTAGGCCTCTGATCACAGCAATGTGTTTGTGTAGCAGAGGCAATGCCTACCATCCCCTTTGTTTTCCAGGGTGTAGTATGGTGCATCACACTGATACTGGAAAGCAGCTTTGTACAGAGGCTCATGATGTTCAGAGATATAGATGGCTTGGCCATTGTCAATAGGAGTGGGGTCTCCACAGTTCACAGCTATGGGGAAGAAGCAAAAAGAATCCAATGTAAGCAAAGTGGCATCCTCACCCAGCCATATGATTATTCTATATGATGAGGAACTACTCAGCTCCTCTGGTCCCAGTGCTCACTGCCTCTGTCCCTTCAGCATGGTCACATATATTGAATCCAGAGCCTGAAGGCTCCACCCCAGCTTCCCAGAACACAGCTAAGAATGCACTTACGAACACAGCTGAAATGGGAGTTGCTCCATTCCCCACTGTCCTGACAACTGGAGTGAAAAGTCGTGATGCTGTCTCGTTGCTAAGGAAAAAACCACATGATCCATATCAGTTACTGGCCATGATCAAAATGCTGCAGTGGCTGGAAGAAGTTTTTACTTACTACAGTTGAGAAAACTTTGAGCCCCCAAAGGTGCTCAGGACACCTGGTGGGAACTGACATCAGGAAGCTGCTGTGAGAGCCAGAGAGGATATCTACTTTTTTATATAACTTACCCTCACAATTTCATAGCCTTCCATGCAGGTCACCTTCACAATGTCCTTGAAGATGTACCTGTCCTTCTTTGGGTCAAGAACAGAGTTGGGGATGACACGTGGGGGACAGGTAACAGCTTTGAAGAGAGAGGTAAAAATCAGCGATTAACCGGCTCAAGATTTACTCTCCTTCCAGCTCCCAGCTTCTTTCTCCCTACTGATTATTTTCCCTAGTAACAGGCATCCTGTGTTTACTCAATACAAGCAGCTGTGAACATGTTAACATGCTGTTGTGCTATGAATCTGACCTGGGACGAGCTCTCTCCCTGCCTCAGCAGCAGAAGTAGGAAGGTTTCCTCAAGTGTTTACTCACGATCTCCATAGTAGCGGATCTTCCAGCCCTTATGCTGTACTGCATGGTCTGTCTGGAAGACTATGTCAAGAATGTTGTTCCTGGTTTTGATTTCAGGAGGACCTGGGAATTTGCTGCCACAGTAGGGACCAAAATGCTGCTTTCCAGAGACAAGCTGGCAAAACGACAACCAAAAAGAAATGAGAAATACCCGATGTATACAAAGAGAACATTCAAATACTTATTCCAACGTACACATATGCAAATGCATTCTCAAGAACTTCAAAAGGCAACACAGTTGGAAGCAAAGTTAAGCAGGTTTCTTAACAGGAGGAAATTGAGGGGAGATCCAGAGCATCCTGACTCCCTCCCTAAGCCACACACCTACCATTAAGCTGTCATGGCAACTCCCTTTTGAGTCAGCTGGTTCCAGGTCGAAGTCCCCGCTGCCTATGGTCAACGCCACAAAGTATCCTGGCCTCAGAGCCACCCTGTACTCACAGCGGGAGTTCTCTGGGTACTCCCTGGGATAGTTGGGGCTGGCAATCTCCCCTGATGGCTCAGTGAAGACATTTCCACTGCAGTTCACTAGGAATAAGGAAGGAACACAAGTAGGGTTCAGAAGGGAAATGGTCCACGTGTGAAGCTGGTAAGATTTCCCTCTTCTGCTGTATCTCTTGTCTCCCTGCTCACCTGTACCTTTTTGTGTCTTTACTGAACTGCCCTGTTTTGTCAGAGATTAAAAGATTTACAGATAGAAGAACCCTAAGAAAGGTCTCCATCACAGTCTTTAAAAAATGTCATTTAGTTTCTTAATTCTCTTGACAAAAAACTAAAGGAATGTTAAGAATATGTTAATAGAATTTCCCAAAACTACAGTCTACTGCCAGTTCAGATTTGCACTGGGATTTTTTTTGTGTTACCTGTCACAACTGGTTAAGGAGGTTGATAGATAAGGTCTCCCATGGACAATATCTCAGCCTAAAATGAAACTTTCTGTTAACTCGTGTAGCTCTCTTACCTCCACATGTTTTCTTATCTTCATAAAGGAAATAATCTGGTGGACAGGTACAGAAGTAACCTCCAATATAATTATTACAGTAATGACTGCAAGGTTCCTCCACAAAATCAGTGCACTCATCCAAGTCTGAAAGTGTGAAAAGATGAATCAGTCAAGACCAGGAGAGGGCCTTGGAGTAAGATGAGAATCTGAAGCAAACACTGGTGAACAACAAGAAAAAGGTATTGAAGGCAGCATTTCTACTGGCCATGTTGGAAAGCAGTCCCTTCTGCTGGGATCTCTTTTAAAGGCAATGTTGTAAGGAAAACCCTTCTGTCAGCCCTCTGCCTCCCTAGCCTGGCCACTAGAGATTCAGAGGAGGCTGTTGATAACCTTACCCACTGCAACATAGTAGGCCACGAAACCAGTGAAATGCTCCTCATTGGAAAAGTCTGACTGGAAGCTCATAGTGAGGGTGTTATAGGGGAGATGAAATTCCTCCACAATGAAGGAGCCAGGGTCACGAGGTTTCTTGCGCCCGCACAGCACCCCTTCGACGTGCCCACCAGACAGGATCTGCAGGAGAATGCAGAGAGGTTTTCTCTTGTTGCTGGAGTATGTGCAAGTACCAACACTTGAGTCTTTCAGCTTATAGGTGACTAACCAAAGGCTCCTGAGTGACATGCTTTCCTCATAACATTCAGGTGGACCTCCCTTTCTCAATTGCTCAGATATAGGTGAACACGGAGAGTTCTCTGTTAACATCCTTTCCTTGGGCCCACTTAGACAAAAAAATCACCACTGTGGATCAAAATGGCAAAACCAAACCCTGCAGAGCAAGCTAACAGGTTTACCAGTTAGTTGCAAAAGGGCAGAGTATTACAGGTCCCAGCAGAACACATCCATCTTGCTGCCCCACCTGGGTCCTTCTCAAAGGTCTCTCATGCTATACCTGATCTTACTGCCCCTTTTCACACACAGTTACTGCAGGATAGGATCTGTTTCTGATCTTGTTTCTGTCTGCATGTGTGGAAATGCTTTATCTTTCGTGCTTTGTGGTACAACAAGGAGCAGAGCTAGTGGGTTTCTAAGTCTTAAGAAATCTGTGGTGATCATAGAAAACTGTGGTGCAATGGACCACAGCACTTTACCAAACATGGGGCTATCAAACATTGAAATGTTCTGCCCAGGGCAGTGCTGAAGTTGACATCCCTGGAAGCATTTAAATGGCATGTGGACCTGGTGCCCAGGGACATGGTTTAATGGTGAGATTGCAGTGTTGGCTCGAAGGTTGGACGAGATGATCTTGAACCAAATGTCTTCCAACCAAAGACATTCAGTGTTTCTGTGATCTGAGTGCCCACTATCCATACCCAGATCTCTTTATTTTTAACCACCATCATTTCCACTCTATTTTTGATTGCATTAAATCAGCTCTGTCCACTCATTAGTAGTCTTATGGACAGAAAAGCAATGCCTTAATCAAATGGCCCTTTTATACCTATTGTTCACTGGCTAAGAACATGCCTTGCCACCAGAGAGGTGTCAGTGATGGCTAAGAAGATTTTTCTATGAATACAGGAGAAACATGGTGAGGGGGGAGTAGATGAGACAGTAGCTGGCAGACAACACTCATGTGGTTATGAGGCAAACTCAAATTAGTGTAGATACCCTCAGTCATTTGGGCTTTTTGGAGCTCAGGACAGGCAGGATGTGTCTGTCTCCCCTTCCAGCCCTGTGCTTTGTACACAGTTTTGCTCCATGCTCTCAACCCTCCTTCTCTCTTGTGGACGGGGACAGTACCTTCACAAAGTCATATTCACAGTTCTGTGATGGTTCAAGATCCATGTGTGTGAAGTAAAGGTGAATGCCATACCCCGGGGGGACCTGGATTTCCCAAGACTCCTGAGCATCATTGGGATACACCTGTGGATAATTGGGTGACAAGATCTCACCATACATGGAGGCTGCATCAGCCCAGACAGGGAGGCACAAGAAGAAAAGGTACCTGAGAAAAGAAGAAAGATGGCTTTGCAGCAGTCTGCCTGTATACACACACAAGCCCTAGGGGGAAGGGTAATCTTTGCCTGTACACAGGCAGCATAGCTCCTAACTTTGGAGTTTTCATGACCAGCACTGTGGCCTGTCCTTCTCTTGGAACCTTTCACACAGCCTCAATCATGCTCTCTGCTTCTCTCCAGCTCTCTGAAACCTGGTAACACTGCAGGAGTTCAATACAAGGACCTTAAGTGCTATTCCCTAATTTACTGCCTCGTTCTGGAGGCTACTTGGGTTATAGATGCATTCAGATTTGAGAATCAGTATTGAAAAAAAACAATCTCAGTTATAAAATTTAATTATTACCTAGTTGAGCTCCCCTGAGAGAGTAACTCACCACATTTGGAAACAGCTGGTCTTCCTTTCTGAAAACTTTCAGGAATTGGACTTTGGAATCATGGTCTGGGGACAAAAAACAGTGTGATTGATTAACGTGGACAGATGATCCCTATCTTGGTTCTCTGATACTTATGTTCTCTCCTTTCCAGTGCCTCCAAACACCACGCTAATGCACAGCAGATTAAGCAGAAAGCACCTCCCCACCCACCCCTACCCCCACCCTGGGGTACCAAATTCCTTCTACCCAGCACCTCCAAAATGATGCTGGGAGCCCAAGGCTGGTTTTGTTTTCTAACCGTCACACAGCAACGCTCAGTAATATTTTCCTTTCTCACTGCTAACGCTCTCAAGATTTACCTTCTCTCCCTAGCTCGCCCCTGCTTTTCTCCTCTTGTCTCTTCTCTTTCTGTGCACACCCTCCTCCCAGCGGACCGCAGGCCGGCTTCTGGGCAGAGCTCCAATTGGCAATATCGCAGCACCCTCTACCTGCGGGATCACGCTTCCCGCACCCTGACAGCCCGGGTGCCGTGCGGAGCTCGCCGGGTGCCTTGCGGAGCTCGTCGGGTGCCCTGCGGAGCTCGTCGGGTGCCCTGCGGAGCTCGCCGGGTGCCCTGCGGAGCTCGCCGGCTCTCGGCAGCGAGGGGAATTTCCAGCAGCAGTTGCACAAGCCAGTTGGCTCAGGCAGCGCACGGATCTGCTCCGTCAGAAGCGTGTTCGGGAAATCAGATGACTTTCGGGGAAAAGGGAGTGGAACGGCGTTTTCGGCTGCCTCCCCTCTCCTCCTCAGATCCGAAGAGGGTGGAAATCATGTCAGGGCAACTCAGTCATCAGCCTTAGCCCTGAAGCAAGTCAGATAGATCTAAAACCCTTACGGAATGGAGCTTCAGCACTTAACGCCAGGGAGAACCCTTCATCCAGCCAAGACCAAAACACCACCATAGGAGCTAAAAGACTTGGCACTAATAGTCTAGAAAAACCCTCCTCCTCCCAAACCAGAATTGAAATGAAAATCTAAAACTCTATTACAATCTCCACCCTTTACAATCAGCACAGCACACTCCGGAGTTTGTTTTAGCCAGGGAAAAAGAAAATATTCAAGCTTCAACAAGCCATAGTCAGTGTGTTAGCAAATCCCAGCTGGAAGACTCCTTTGTATTATCAAAAGAGAGAAACAACTACAGATTAATTAGTCATAATTCACTTCACTGTAGTCAAGGTAAAGGCTTTTACCCGAAGAACATGCCTCATCTGTTTTATTTGTCAAACTGAGAATGAATGGAGAAAGAAATCCCCTTGTCATCTCACCTCTGATGTCTTTTGGGAGCACAGCTTGATGCTTCCTACCGGAATTTTGAGAACCAGGAAAACAGAGATGTGAAAGTACACAACATATCATGGAAAGATGTTTTCTCCTCCAAACTGGGCAAAGAGCCTGACAGGGACTCTCTTCAAATCACAGTCGGATTTTAAACTGATCACGGCAAAAGTAAAATGAGTTTGGACTGATATATTACAAATGTAATTTCTTACAAGGGAATTATTTTCGTATACGCCTGATTCAACTTGTCTGTAGCAATGGTAAATTAATATGTTTGTGAATATTAATGATTCTTCAGGAGACACGCTAAGAAAAAGGTTGCTGAAGTTAGTTAAATAAAAAGGGAGCTGCATTTTACCTGGGCACGTATCTGCATAAAGCTACCTATTGCTACAGACAAGCACTGTTATGGATGTGTATATTTACATTGCTCACACATACAGCATCTTATTGAATTTGCCTAGATCTGTATCATTTTTACAATCCCTAAGATGAAACAGCTGGGTAATACATTCTACAATTCTCTTCAACTACGTCAGAAACTATATGAAAATCAAAATTTAGAAGAGGTGAGATAATGACACTGCAGTTAATACATTATGTTTGGCAGAGCAATACAATTCTGCTTAGAGGCACATGCATTCTCCTCAATTCCTAAATTACATAACCACATACTACTTTTCTCAAATTGCATAAGCCAAACCTTTTCTCCGATGACTCAGAGCCGTAGCCCCTCTGCCAGATGTTGAGAAGAACCGCAGCATTCCCGTTTTCATCAAATCACCACCTCAAACAACCCACCCAAAGCCCGCTGGTTTCCACCTGTGTGTACCTGCACCGGGGGGATTTCCACCAGAGTCCGTCCACCTCTTTTACTCCCTCCAGCACCAGAGTCTGACTGCAAATCTGCCAGTGAAACCCCGGGACTCGGGAGGTTCTGTTCCGTGCCCTGCACCTCACCACGATGTGTGGTCACCCCACGTACACCCGCCAGCCCTGGGTGCAGCTTCCAGCGGCCGTGACGGCCAAGCACAGACGATGCCCAACCTTTCCCACAAAACAGAAGCCCTCGAGTCTTGTTTGCAGCCCAGCCCTTTTCCCCGGGGTGAGGGGCTCTGGACGGCAGCTGGATACCCCACGGATCACGCTGTGGCTTCCCCGGGCACCCTCGCCATGCTCACGGCTTCGCCAGCACCGAGCTGGTGGCCGACGAGGAACAGCTTCCACTCTCATCTGTTGGACTGAAACGTTTAATTTAAAATGTTCATTTAAACCGCAAAGGTTTCAACTGCAGCGGTGCAGCAGAAAAAACAATAAAATGGCTGTCACCAGTGAGGTGCAGTCACCAGTGAGGTGCTGCCCCGTGTATCTCCCTGCCTCGGGGGGCACCAGCCAACATCTCCCGCGCCGGCCGCCGGGTGCCCTGAGCTTAACCCACCGTGAAGCGGGGACACGAACCAACACTCCCTGACTCTGGGGGGTGGCGGGAAACGCAGCCGGCGGTGTCTGAAAAACAGTCTCTGTCATCATTTATTTGTGCAGTCATTTCCACACAAAGCCCATGAATGGTTTACCCACGTACCATTGCTGCCCAGCACAAACATTGGAGTCCCAGCTTCTCTGACTCGCTCTGCTTTGGCATTTACCACTTACTGCCTTTTCCCCCTGCTGGCTCCAAGGCCTTCTAGTCATCCTTCTCATGAAAACTTCCTCCTGCGTGTTCTGCCTGTTACTCCAAGCAGACACCTTCTCTCTCTGCACTCCATCCCTTGCCAAGTGGTTACTTCTCTCCATGCTCGTCCCTTGACACAGTGAGTCCCAGCAGCAGAACGGTCACATTTCATCTGATTACACTTCTTGCTTTTGAGTCACCTTCCTCCCTTCGACCCCAAACTGCTGTCTCCCCCATCTCTCCAGAGAGTCACCTCACCGCTAGCACCCTGCTCCTCTCCCGTGGCCACTTCAGTCGGGGTAGGCTCCTATGCCTGCCTGGGATAAGAGGCACTGGCCAGGCAGGGCACCAAATTCCTGTTTCAGTTCCTCAGCACGGAAGAAATGGTCCTGGAAAGGAAGTCCTGCAAGAACTCTAGAAGAACCAGCTAGGGTCTTGTGCAACTGTGGTCTGTGGGAGAGTTGCACTAACCAATTGAAAACGGTTCTTAGAAATAAATTTGCAGCTACATTCCCATGTTGACACACAGAACTCACCTTCAAGTTTCAAACTAACACCTATGTAATGTCATGAAACCACATTATATCTTCAGGACAGTATGTAACACGGTTACACCCCCTCCTCCCAAGCATAGCACTGCCCTGATTATTAAAGAATAAAATTGTGAAAAGTAATGGTATTTCTCATGATCTGAGTCTCAAAACCAGGTACTATGCTCTGCCCCATAGTCTCGTATCTAAACAAGTCAAAAATAGCAATATTTCAAGCAACTGAAAACAGAATCTCACAGTGGAAACTGTTAGGCAATCTCAGAAGCAGATGCTGCTTCTGAAACCCTTCTCTGACAATCGTCAATTACAGAATGAAATGTCTAGAAGTTCACATGAACTGTTTCACTGTACACACAGCTAAGAGCCCATCAGTGTGTTTAAATACGACAGTATTTGAAACAAACTGTCCTGCTTTGGACAGGGATTATCTTAAATTTAGCAATGCGAGACCAGAAGGCATATAAGGTGATGAGAATTTTATTAAAGAATATATATATATTTTGCATAGGACATAAACAGCAGTGTGAAATTAGTGTTGAACAGCAAACAGAACAATGGGAATTGTCGGTCACCCTTCCCTTGCGATGCCCAGCAGGGAGGCCCCGGGGAGCTGTT
>JAOEGS010004940.1:0-17825 GCA_025447755.1 Corythornis vintsioides | reverse complement strand
CTGTTTCAGGACAACTCAATTCCTTGAGTTGTGGATGAATTCCTGAGTGGCAGCAGTCAGAGACTAAAAGTAGCTAGGACAAAAATCTGATTTTATTGTATGTAAAGTTGGGAGGAGGTGCTTTGACTACTCGGTGTCTGCATTCTTTGCCCCAAACTGGCATCTTAACAGTGAATTGTGAAGAACTAATGAAACCAGAGCATTTGCATGGAGGCAGCAGAACTTTACCTTCCTTATGAATTAGAATTTTTATCAGCATAACTTCTGGTGTATTCCAGTAATATTGTAAACATTATTTTAAAGCAGATACTGCCAATATAAAATAGAAAATATTTTTGTTGATGATAGGGCTGGTACAATGTAGATCAAATTAATTTAACTGTTGCTTGTATCCTGCAGTTTTGTTGAATATCTCTTCTTGAACTAAAAATAATCTGGCCAGATCTTTCCAGATGATACTGTCTACTTTTAAATATAGAAAGTATAGTAGGTATGTGTCCTATGAAGCACTGTTTCACAGTGACTTAAATCTCTCTAATGGAAGCCAGATATTTTTGTAAAGCATGACTATACCTGTCCCCCTTCATTGCTTCCTTTTTAATCTGAGGAAATCAAAACTCACCAAGTCTTTTTAATGTAAGCTTCAATTGTCAGTGAATTGCATCCATTTGTACTGTGGTATATCCCTCAAAAGAAATTATGATGTGTATTGTACACAAGCTAGTAAATACTTTGGGATGCATTTCAGTTTGAGTCTTTTATAAGAAGAGCATCTCAAAGACACAGTGTATGCAATATGAAAATACAAGTGTGCCCAGTCTAACAAAGTTAATGCCACTATTGTAACTTTATACTTATATTTATTTTTAAAAGTTATGTGGCATTTCATTTTTTAATCATTATTTGGATATAAAATAAGCTCCAGAATCCTTATGTACAATGAACTTGTTACAGCATGTTTCTGCAGAGAACTGAAGTAAAAATGTGGATAGTAAATTGGGTAGGAAGTGTATGACTAAATGAAACTTTTAGGGCCATTGACTGATTAGATAGAACTGTTACACTCTGCAGGTTTCAGTTTGTGTTTTCTGCTGAATTTATATATTTTTTTATATATATTTGCCTCTGTGGTAAACTGAAGTTTATTTCTGACACCACCTATTCAATATTTCTGTAGTGAAACTAACAAAATAATGAATGGGGTTTGCATGTACAAGGTCTTATTCACAGTCCAAACTATCTATGTAGATCAGTCAACTGCATACAGTTAAAGATGGTGTTAGAAAAGTCATTGTCTTTTTTTATTATTTTTTTTACCCTCTTGGAAAATAATACATGATCTTACCGAAAATTTTGTTATTGTATATGGATGTGCTTACTTCAAACCATTGTAGACAAATGTCTATTTACTCCATTCATTAATGTAGGTTTGCAAATATTATGATACCTAATTGTGAAAGAGCTTTTTCTGGGGACGGATTTGGCTCCTCTGCCTTGACATTTACGTGCACATGGGTATTTATAGTTGTGATCTGTCTGGAATTTGCCTTTGTGGTTTTGTTTGCTCTAACTTGTTCTGTGATCTAGCCCTTTTTCAGTTTTGTTTCTGAGGTTTAGTAGTTGAGGAATGCAGAAGAAATGGCTTAATTTGAAGGAAATAATAAGTGGTTTTATTCTTCTTGAGGGAATAATGACACTGTTCCGCTTGGAGGCTTTTCTTTTAACCATGTACTGGTGCTAGTTTGATTAATATGGAATTTGAGTTCAGTGTAACTGAATTCCTCAGTCTGTTTCAGTTGTTCTTAGGAAGGCTGCTTTCAAGAAAGCAGCTCATTCAAAGTTAATACTATCAATGCAGGTATTTTAAGACTTGTATTTAAAAGGAGACATAAGTGTTTAATATTCTCAAAGAGGAACATTCCTTATACTCTGTGTTTTAAACTGGTGTATGTTCCTTCTGCTACTTCCATGGACAAGAGGTCTGGAAAAACTTGATGAAAAATACAGCCCTGGAACTCTTGCTTTTCTGACAGGTCTGTTATATGACAACACAATGACATTGATGTCAGAGGCCTCTCTCAGACACTCACTTCTGGAAATACTTGGAGTGTTCTAAGTTACGACCCCCCAGAGGTTGCTCAGACTGCACCACGGGGGCACAGCTGAGTGTCTGACTGCTGTTGGTTTTGCAAGGTAATTGAAAACTCCTCTACATCCATAGTGATGAAGGTGGTTTGCTGTTGTAGTTCACAGTATTGTAACTGCTGGCTTTGGATAGTGATTTCTCATACTTGCAACTATTTCTTCAGCATGGAAGGCTAAAGATACCCACTAAAATGTGGGAGTAGTATTATATCTTACAAGAAATCAATTTAATTCAAGTTATTGTAGGTGTTCCTTTCAGGACTTCATAGAAGATAAAATGCTGAGTTGAGGATACTGGTCTAAAAGAATTGTCTGAAATAGTAATTGTAAATTAACCCAAGTAGCACTTTTAAAATAAGGGTAAAAAGAAGAATAATTAGTAAATTCCATGTGGAGATCAGCAACAATTTCCTCCTTCAGCTCTTTACTCTATTTTCATCTTTCCCATCCCTACTCCAAGGAAACTGTGATAAGAAAACAAGCAAATCCTGGATACATAACTAAGCAAATAATAGACTGGAACAATCCCCAGTATCAATACAGCCTTGGGGATGAGGGGATAGAGAGCAGCCCTGCAGAAAAGGGCTTGGGGGTGCTGATAGAAGGAGAAGTTGGACATGAGCAGCCAGGGTGGGCTGGAGCCCAGAAGGCCAGTGGCATCCTTACAGCCACCTTACAGTACCTGAAGGGAGCTTATAAAAAGACCAGAGAGGGCTTATTTACAAAGGCCTGTAGTGAAAGGACAAGGGGCAAGGGTTTGTAATGAGAAAGGAGTGGATTTGGATGAGAAATAAGGCAAAAGTTCTTTTCCATGAGAGCAGTGGACACTGGAGCAGGTTGCCCAGGGAGGTGGTTGAGGCCCCATCCCTAGAGACATTTCAGGTGGGGCTTGAGGATTCTCTGAGCACCCTGCTCTAGTGCAGATGTCTCTGCTCTCAGGAGGGGGGTTGGACTAGATGAGCTCTGGGGCTCCCTTTCAACCCAGACATTGCTATGATTGAGGGAGTCTAGTCAGTTGTATTGCAGAAACTGGAAAATAGTGTGAGCAGTAAAGGGAGGATATCTGTTAAAAAAAAAAAAACACCAAACAAACCAACCAAAAAAAATCAATAAAACAACCAAAAAAACAACCACCAAAGCAACAAACAGAACCCCACACAACAAAACCAAACAAGCAAAAAAAAACCAAACCAAAAGCCAAACAAAAAAACCCCAAACCCATTCAAAAGAAAACATTAAGAAAAACAACCCCAAACCAACCAACCCCCACTCTTTTTTTTTCTAGTACTCTCTGGTTAAGGAGAAGTTTTGTGCCTTTTCTCATCAGCCCACTTGTAAATTAGAGCAGGTTCTGGAATGCAACTTAAGTGTAATTGGAAGGATAGTGTTGTCCACTCGAGTTTGATGGTCTCTTGGCTGGTGTGTGCTGCCTGCCTTAAACTTTTCTGTCATTAGAAAGAGGGTAATTGAATGTAATTGTCATCACACAAGTAACCTCAGAGTTGAGGCTAGAAATGTCTTCTCACATGCAGCTTCTCGAGATCAGCAAACCTGGTGTATTTTAGTACTTTGTTCCAGGGAGGAATTACTTTTCAGGCTGTGCTAATCAGTCTTGAAGTTTATTGCTGACAAGTGGGAATCATTTCTTGACCTGTAGCTTTTAACTAAGATGCAAAAGAAATCTTGCAGGCTGAGACTTGATGCCATTCTCTCTGCAGAGCATGAGAAACACTTCAGTAGTAAAATCTGCACTATGTACTGTAACCACATGTGTAGGAAACAGGTATATTTTCTGCTGCTAACAGCAGATCACATGAAAGCTATTTGCTTGATAGATTGCCATACTTTGTACCATAGTCTTGATACTGCCCCTTGTGCAGAGGCTGTGGGGGTGGGAGGGCCCCAGTCGAGGTCTGCTGAGCGCCGTGAGCCGCGCTGGGCAGGGATCTGGTTTTTGCTCAGATTCGGTTTCTCGCTGCTTGGCGGCACTGGAGCCAGCTGTGCTTGGGGGCGGCTTCCTTTCTGAAGACCTGGAGCTACGCTTTCTGGAGCTTTGCAGTTAACCCGAGCCTAACTTCGTAGGCTTTGCTGAAAAGGGTGTAAATCCAGGCCGATGTATTTGGAACAGCTGGGTGCACGTCTCTATGCACATCACAAAAGGCTGTGGTGGCTTTACAGGGGCTACTGCTGCTGGGGCAGCCACTGCCTGCATTTCAGCCGCTGAGAGCCGCGGTGTCCCGCGCTGAAGCCTTTGGGCTCGCTAGCTGTTGGAGCAGGGAGGAGGAGAAGTTGAGGGGGGGTCTGTGTGTGTGTCTGTCTGTGTGTCTGTCCGTCCGTCCGTGTGTGTGTGCGTGCGTGCGCGCGCGTGCGCGGGCGGGGCGGGCGGGGCAGTGACGTCCCGTCTTATTTGCCGTTCTAGAAAGAGCGGAGACGCGTCGGGAGCGTGGGCGGGCCCCAGAGAGGGCTGGGGCTGCTGCTCTCTGTCATTATTTATAAATGAGCAACGGGGAAAGGAATGAAGCTGGGAGAAGCCGTCTAGCGTTTCTTTAATGCACCGAGGAGTTTGGTTTGTAACAGTTCTGTTTGTTTCAGATCTACGTTGGATTCTGACTTTTCCTGCTCTAGCGTTTCTGCGTTGCTAAGACACTGGACACTGCTTTGCTTGAGAGCACGGAAAAGCTGAATCGCTCGAGCGCTCAGGATGGGGAAAGATTATTATTCTATCCTGGGAATTGAAAAAGGGGCTTCTGACGAGGATATCAAAAAGGCTTACAGAAAACAAGCGCTGAAATGGCACCCGGACAAGAACAAATCTCCCCACGCAGAGGAGAAATTCAAAGAGATCGCAGAAGCCTATGAAGTGCTGAGTGATCCCAAAAAGAGAGACATTTATGACCAGTTTGGGGAGGAAGGTATGTCTGTCTCTGTTGTACTCTGATCATGTTGAATGAAGCAAAATAAACATAGGTGATATATGAAAATGTGTTGATGTGTAGGCAATGTAGTTGTAATACTTCCAAGTTAAGCTTGGAAGTTTGACTCATCAGCTTTTTCAATGTAACAAGTACTGACTGCAGAGATTTAATGCTGATGTAGTCTTAATTTCTTATTTTACTTTGGTTTTTTGTTGTTGGTTTTTGGTTGGTTAGTTTTGTTTTTTATTTAAAGCCCAAATACTTGACAGGCAAGAAGTTACTGAATTGGAGTTTATATGACCCATTAATAGCTTTTGGGGGTGTTTTACAGCTATATTCCCTTGACATAGCACTTTTTGAGGTGCAGTGGAGGAGAGATTTAGTCTTCTCTGAAGTTTTTGCTAAAGGGCAGCCTGCTTTCTTGTTTTCTCGAGGCAGGACAGTCCTTCTGAGCAGAAGCCCAGGTGTCCGGTCCCTGGTTGTCCTTGGCTTCTTGCCTGGAGAGGAAAGAATTTGGCTGATGTCATGAAATACCAGAACAATTTTTTAGCTTTAATTGTAAACAGTGATAACATGCCAAGAGAATGAGGCCTCAGAAATGTCAGATTTATCCTAAAATGGTTATCTGGAGAGGTTTTTGTTTTTTTTTTTTTTTATTACTGACCAATGTGACTTGCAGTTTTAGGATTGAGCAACACAGGAAGTCATTAACATCCCTCTCCTTACATGTGAGGTGTCAGAAATTCCACATGAAATAATTACTTCTGTTGTGACAAATAGGTTTGCTCAACTCATTGCCACTCAGGGCCATGGTTTTTTACTAATGCAAAGGAAGATGCTTCTGTAATAGTACTTTTGGAAAAATTGTATGTTCATATGAATGCAGAGTAAAATTTGTTTCTCTGTCATCTGTAGGACTTAATACACTTGTTAACATCCATAAAATCATGTAGAAAACATGTAGCTTATAGAGAGGATGCAGTTTTTCATGGTCTTCTGTTCCTCTGCATGTGTTCAAACCTTAGTGCTGTTACTGAAACATTCTGGGAGGACAAAGTTTTATGTAAATACCAGAGGCCTTTATTAACTCTTGGGTCTTTTACCTCCTTGCATTTATTCTATCCCACCCTCTGCCTCCTTTCTGTATATCATTATAAACCTATTTACTCTGGATTCATTTGCATTTTTGATCCTTATGCAACAGCTCATCCTAACAACTTTCCCAAAGTACCATTTTAGTCATTTGATATCATCAAAAGTTTGTAGTATATAAAGCAAAGCAGCCTTTGGCTTCCCAATATTGAATACTTGAAGATAGCAATTCAAACCATAGATTAATATTAAACCAAAACTTGATTTGTTTAGAGTGGTGAATCTGGAAATGACTCCTAATGCAGTAGTTGTTTTTGAAGGTCTTCTGTTTAACCTGAGAGTGTAACTGGCAGTTGTGAAGGAAGACAGAGGGCTGGGATGTAGGAGGAAGGAGGAAACCTTAGTGAAACAGCCAGGAACTTGATGTACCTTCAATAACTTTTAGTTATTCCAGGAAGTGTCATTCTCCTATCACAGATTGAATCCACTGATCTGCTTATCTGGCATGAACAGTACTGTGACAGATAGCTGAACTGCATGTTGCTAACTACTTTTAATGTGGTGTGGTATTGAGATGGGGAAAGCATTTTCCTTCTGATGTCTTTCTTGTTACTGTTGTTAACCAGTATTAAGCTTATGCATAGAAAGTCTGAAACACTGAGCCAAAAAAACAAGCTCCTTTTCAAAATTAGGGAATGTATACTTTATTAATGAAGCCTGCATATTTTTATGGCTATGGAAGTAGTATAGCTGCTGTAGTACTGAGCTGCTGTGAGATTTAAAAAAAAAAAAACTTAAAAAAAGGTAAGTTTAGAAATAAAAGTCTTTTAAGAAGACTTCTAGTTTTTTACCTTAAGGTTTTGAGAAGGTATCCTGAAATGATCATTGCAGGAGAGCAGTAATTGTTACAAGGAGACACTTGGAGATTACCTATTGGGAAAGAGGCATTCAGGAAAATTCATTTTATCTGGGTTTAGAGTGAGAGAGCAGGACATACAAGGTGCTATCCAGTGAGAATTGGAAAGGAAATCTTAACAGGAAGAAAAGAGATATATCTTCCAGAAGGAGATATCTACAAGAGAAAGAGCAAAACTCTGACTTTTTGCACAGAGGAAGTGACAGTATCAACAAGATTTTTGTACTCAAAAGGGTCTTAAGAACTTCCAGGCTTTTTTCAGTTGTGGCTGCATTGAAAAGAGTTCCCAGGTTTCTTACCTATGTATCCTAGGAACACAAGCTGTTATATGTTTTGGATTCTAAATTGAGCATTAAGGAAGCACGTGGCTGCTTGTCTGTTGTCATGTTACCTTTTATTCAAACTGAATTATAGGAAAGTGGAGGTCAAGGTGATTAACACCAGGTTAAAGCTGAGCTGGAAGACTGGAAAACACTATATATGGTACTGTGTGGTTTTCCCCAGAAGGGATCTTCAAGAGGGATGCAACTCCCAACAGACTTTGAAGAGCAAGAAAAGGTTTAGTCAAGCAGACATGTCTTCTGCTTTAAGATGCTAATTCTTTGAGTAACTGGCATCAAGCATTGAAAATTATATTGTGTTCAACTACTTGTTCTTCTGAATTTTAAGTGATAGTGTTAGAGTCTTAGAAGCTTTGCTGCTGTTGAAGCTGTTGAATTTCTACTTGGTACTGCTTAGCCTGATGGTGAGTTTAATTGAAAAGGAGACATTTTGTTCTACTGCAAAGACCTTTCTGACTCAGCAGCTCTGACATCATTGCATTCTAGAATAGGAGAGCTTGTACCAGTGTTTGATTTGTTTTTGACTTTGCTTGTTTGTCTTCTGTAGGTCTGAAAGGAGGAGCTGGTGGACCTGATGGACAGGGTGGTACCTTCCGGTATTCCTTCCATGGAGACCCACATGCTACATTTGCAGCTTTCTTTGGTGGCACAAATCCTTTTGAGATCTTCTTTGGAAGGAGGATGCCTGGTGGTAGAGACACTGAAGACATGGAGGTGGATGGTGACCCATTTGGATCCTTCACTAGCTTTAGTATGAATGGTTTTCCAAGGGAAAGGAATACAGTTGGGAGCCAATTACGTCGTAAACAAGATCCTCCAGTAATCCATGAACTGAAGGTGTCATTGGAAGAGATCTATCATGGCTGCACAAAAAGGATGAGGATCTCCCGTAAGAGGCTTAACCCAGATGGTAGAAGTGTCCGAACAGAGGACAAAATTCTTACTATTGAGATAAAAAGGGGATGGAAAGAAGGAACCAAAATCACTTTTCCAAAAGAAGGTGATGAAACTCCCAACACAATTCCAGCTGATATTGTTTTTATCATTAAAGATAAACCTCACTCTCACTTTAAGAGAGATGGATCAAATATTATCTATCCTGTGAAGATCAGCCTGAGGGAGGTAAGTTTCTCTCTTGTAAGACTAAAAGTTTAAACCTGTTGCTATGTGATAGGATGGCTATTCTGCACAAGCTGTAGGGCAGCAGTAAGTTTTGGGTCTTTACAAGTGAAACTATTTCAAACAAGTCCACATGTGGCTGCAGACGCAGTTATTTATAGTTAAAGCAATAGCTGTTGATAAAAATGGAGTAGTATTTCTAGCTGTTTACTATAGATGTGGAAGGATAAGAGTAAAGATGGATATGTCTTAAATCTTTATACTTTACCTTTCTAGCTAAAGATAGATTAGGCTGAAATAACAAACACAAACACAATTAATAAATATATCCAACACAGTATGCTGCTTACTGTTGTGAGATTATACTTCTGTAGGACAGAGTAGAAATGTCTTGAATACTGCCAAGATATTATCTCTTTTTGTCACAAGTTACTTCCTTGTGACTTCAAAGTACATAGAGCTTGATTTCATGAAAATAAATCATTGTGAACAGGTGTTATAGGAGCTATATATAACAACAGTGTATAGCTTTTGAAAGTTCTGTTCCAAGTCAAAACATGTTGGCTTTCAAAGGGAAAAATCAGACAACTGAACAGAGTTCTTAAGAGTCTGTCTGAAGCATCAATGTGGTCATAATTTAAAAGATAATGTAGTTGATTGTGTGATGGCTTGTTTATTTTTCTTAATTAGCATTAGGTAGAGAAATAAACTCTTGTTTGTATGATAAGCTCTTTGTGTCTGTTATAAGCTCCCTTTTAAAATTATTCTTAACTAAAAATACATCTGAAGTGAGATGACGCTTCTAAAATAGGATGAGGGAGGGAGAAAAGACAATTTATTTAATGTCAATGTAGGTAAAATTGTTCCTTCATAGATAATATCCTATTTAGACTCATTTTTGTGTAAATTTGGAATAATTATCAGGATAAACTAAGAGAGCTAATTCAGGTGAAGTTAGTGGAATCAAAATGTTGTCAGAGACCTTAGCAATGAAAACAAATTACTGGATAAAGCAGGAGAATGTCTGTGATATTTACTGTGATGTTTAAATTGTGGTGCACCAAAACAGTAGCTGTGCTTTTCTTTCAGCATCACAAATGAAATTCCATATGCCCCTGGTTATACCCACTTACATGGTTAGAATTACAGGGTTTTTTTCCTAAATAATCCAAATTCAGTTGTAGGTGCAAATAAAGGTCTGACCAATTTCTTTTTCTTCTGATGCAATCTTTCTTTAGGCTTTGTGTGGCAGCTCTATCAATGTGCCAACAATAGAAGGAAGAACCATACCCATGACAGTAAATGAAGTTGTAAAGCCTGGGATGAGAAGACGAATTATAGGATATGGTTTGCCACTTCCCAAAAATCCTGACCAACGTGGAGACTTAATTATAGAGTTTGAAGTAGTTTTCCCTGATAACATTTCTCCAGCATCAAAAGAAGTACTTAGACGAAATCTGCCAGTTTCATAAGATGAAGACTGTGTATGTCAACAGTTTAAATAGGACACTGGAAATGCAGAAAACTGGCAAGTCTGTGCTTTTATAAAAGTGCAATCTGTAACAACTAGTGGAATACTTGTTTGGGGTTTTTTTGTTTTGTTTTGCGGGATGGGTTGGGGGGAAACACTAATGCTGCATGAGAAGGAAAGGTCAAGTACAAGTCATGCGGGTGACTTCTGCAGTAAAACATACAGGGAAAACCACTCATTTTATTTTACATCTTCCTAATCAGAAAAAGCTTATTCATTATTTTGCCTAATGTAAAATGTAGTCATTTTTTACAAAGCCAGCACATACTTCTGATAACAGTACTTGAGCTTCCAAGTACTTTATTTCTTATATCCCTATTCTATCTATAACATTACCCATTCATGCAGAAATTGGATATAGCAGTAGAAATACACAAGTGTATTCATATTTTGAAGAGCAAAACACTACAGATACCATTTTGATATGTTGCCTTCCACTGCACAAAGCATAGACTAGGAAAATCTGCTTGGACTGTCCTGAACTGTTCCCCAGTGGAATGAAAGCATTTGATTTCTTGCCCCAGAATGTGTGAGGGCCACATTGTGAGTCTAGCAAAGGGCATGTGGCTTGAGGAGCAGAAGTAGCCATTTGCTCTGGGATGGTTCCTCAGCCTTCAGGCAGAACAGCAAGAAGGGATTCTGCAAGTACATAAACTGCTAATGGTGGACCTGCTGCTGAAGGGGCTTGGGAAGCTGGTGACAAGTGACATGGAAAAGGCTGAGGTACTCAGTGCCTTCTCTGTGTCAGTCTCTACCAGATTTCAGGAATTCCAGGTCCCTGAGACCAGAGGAGAAGTCTAGAACTTTGGTGGTGGAGGACCACATCAAGGTGCATTTTAAACTGGAAGTCAATGAGTCTGAGAGGTTGCATCCCAAAATGCTGAGGGAGGTGGCTATTGCCATTACCAGGCCACTCTTCATTATCTTTGAATGGTCATGGAGACTGGGAGATGTTCCAGTAAACTGCAAAAGACAAAATAACAGTCTTCCTTCGAGACAAGATTTGTGGAGCTACAGGCCAATCAGCTTGACTTTAGTCCATGGGAAGATCATGGAGAAGTTCTCCTGGAAAGTATTTCCAAACAGGTGAAGGACAGGAAGGTGGTCAGGAGTAATCAGCATATATCTACAGAGGGAAGATCATGCTTGGCCACCCCCATTGCCATCTCTAAAGAGGTGACCAGCTTTGTGGATGGTGGAAGACCAGGCCATGTTATTTACCTTGGCTTTAGTAGACAGACTGATAAAAGTACAGATTAGACAAGTGGAATGTGAGGTGGATTAAAAACTAGTCAAATGAGTGTGCACAGGGGGTTATAATCAGTGGCACAAAGTCCAGTTGGAGGTAAGTCAGTACAGGGAACAATATGATTCAAAATCTTCATGAATGACTTGGATTATGGGTTGGAATGCATCACCAGCAAGTCTGCAACTTACATAAAACTGGGAGGAATAGCTGGTAGCACCAGATGATGTACCACCTTCCAAAGGGACCTCAGTCAGAGGGGGAACTGGACAGAGGATTCTCACAAAGTACAGCAAGCTGGGAGTGCAGTCTTGCTCCCTGAGGAATAACCTGAGCTACTCCTACCTTGGGTTGGAAAGCAACTTTGCTGAGACCTTGGGATCTGAGCACAAGCCAGCAATGCAGCCTTCTAGAAACAATGGCAAATCTTTGCTAAGAGGCAGAGGGTGATGATTGTTCCTCTCTACTCTCAGAACTGATGAGGATGCATCTGGAGTACTGTGTCCAGTTCTGGATTCTCCAGTACAACAAAGATATAAACTTCTGGAGCAAGTCTAGCACAGGGCTATCTATGAGAGGCGGAGAGAACTGGGACTCCTCAGCCTAGGGAAGAAAAAGCTGAGGGGGAGTCCTATCACTGCACATAACACCTGATGAGATGGGGGAGCCAGGCTCTTCTCAGTAGCTCTTGGTGACAAGGCAGTGGACACTGATGAAATTACAGGGGATTCAATCTGAACACAGGGAAAGGCCATTTTACTGTGAGAGTGGTCAAGACACTGGAACAGGTTGCCCAGGGAGCCTGAAGAGTCATCCTTCATCCCTGGAGATACTCAAAACCTGACTGATGTGGTGCTGGGCAGCCTGCTGTAGCTGACCACTCTTGAGTAGGGGTGTTGAACTATATGATCTTCTTCCAACCTCAATGATTCCATCAACTTGGCACTTTAGTTTTACTAGACAGTGCAATAGGCTGTGTTCTGCAAATGAGGCTTAGCCCTAAGGTGGGTGGTACTGATGTGACAGCTTGAATCCCTTGGGAGCAGGTCTATGCTTGAGTGGAAAGGTGCACAAAGAACACAAAAAGCATTTAGTAGTATAGGTCAACATCATACTGATGTCAAGTTTTCATTCTTTTCAAAGGCTGAACTTTATTCCCATGAAGGAAAAGCTCAGTTTCCAGCTAAAAGAAAGCTGGCTTAAGAGGGATAGGGGTTGCCTGTAAACTTTTATATGCTTGAATTGTATCTTTTTTTTTTGAACACAAAGATGAGTTGGTTGTCTTCAGAGTTAAAAGGTGCATCATGAAATGGAGAGCCCTCTGTAATAGTCTAGTTTTATAATACAGTATTAGGGCTGGTTCCCTTGATTGAGACATGATTTTGATGAAACAAATGCCTTGCAGGTGTGCTTTATTACTTAAGTTTAAAACCATAATACATTGCTTTAACAACATTTTCAAAGTTGTGGGTTTTTTCCTTTTTTTTCTTTTTTTTTTTTTTGTTGGGTTGGATTTTTTTTTTATTTCATAAGAAAATATGTAAGATTTGCTGTCAGCCCCTTGCTTGTGGAAATACATAGTTACCTGCTTTGTTAGGTAGCTTAAGAAATAACAGTGTTATCTTAATATATGTGCTTTTCTGTGGGAAAACAAATCATGTAGAAGGTGGGATTTAAATTACAATAACTTTTTAATGAGCACAAGAAGAATTCCATTTCTGTTACTCAAAGGAATAGAACTTCTGGGAGATACTGTTCGTGTAATTTTTTTTCAGCTGCAGATACTTTCATAGTGTGTCAGTTAGTGTAGTCCTAAAGCTACAAGAAACTAGACAATTGCTGGGGCAGTATCACAAAGGGAAGAGATTTGCTGCTTAGTACTTATGCATATATTGTTTGTTGAAAAAATTCCCATTTCAATGTGTTCCGTATGCATTTCTTATGTGGTTTTTAAGTAAAAAGTGTAATGTTGTTTTTTAACTTTTTGTTATTATGGCAGATGCTGTAAGCTACACAAATTTAAAAGCATATCGTGCTAAAATATCTGTTTGTCAATTTAAAAGCTAAGGGAATTGAGCATTTTGTAATCTAGGGTCGTCTTGTTACCATAGTCCAACTTGTTAAAAAAAAAAAAGGTTGCAGCAACTAGGACTATTTTTTGTAAGCATCTTCAGGTAAGAAGAATAGTGTTAAATTGAGGAATTGCAGTATCTTGTGTATTTAGATATATATATATATGTATAGCAGACTAAACTTTTCCAACTGTTTTCATGCTCAAAATACAAAACTATAGGACTGATATGAAATGCTTGTATTTCTTTTCTTATGGAGAGGTAACAAAGTGTATGTCTCAGAAAACAGCATGTAGAATTACTTCAAAATATGAGAAGGAGCATTAATATCAGAGTATTCACAAAAATAGTATTTTTCTAATGAAAAAATGTGCTTAAGCTATGTTTTAAAACCCACTTGATTATTTAATAAAGACTACTTGGGCGAAAGAGGCAAATAATCATCTACTGTATCTCTGTAAGTGCTGAAACATGGAAGTAAAATGGACATTCATGAAGTTGGGATGAGAAGGATATTTAATCTGGAAGTAACTAGCTAACTGACAAACTAAATACACTTATTTTCTTTCTAGCATGTGCATCTTATTGTGCTAATCTTACTAGTAGCATACTTTGGGGGTAGGATGGGTTTTACCCCACCAGTGAAATGTGCTGTGATTCAGGGTGAAATTCTGTGCACTTGAATTTATATGCCAGACCTAAAATACACAGGATATGGACATGGTGCTGTATTCCAGTCAGTAAATGCTGGTCCCCCTTTGCAGGGGGCATTAATAGTTTTTACTATATTGCTTACTGAAGAAGTCCTGTAGAACCAGGGTGTTCATATGGTCACCTCTTGTTTAACCTCTTGTCTAGTGATGAGGGAGATGGCAGAGGTTATTGCCAGGCCACTCTTCATAATTTTTGAAAGGTCCTGGAGAACAGGAGAGGTGCCTGAGGACTGGAGAAAGGCCAATGTTGTCCTAGTCTTCAGAAAGGAGGACCCGGGTAACTACAGGCCCATCAGCTTCACCTCCATCCGTGGAAAGGTGATGGAACAGCTTGTCCTTGCCACAAGAGGTAATGGGAGTAAGTTGGAGCACAAGAGGTTTAGGGGAAACACAAGGAAAAACTTTTTCACAGCGAGGGTGACAGAGCCTGGAATGGGCTGCCCAGGGAGGTTGTGGAGTCTCCATCTCTGGAGACATTCAAGACTGGCCTGGATCTGTTCCTGGGTGACTTGGTCTAGGTGATCCTGTTCTGGCAGGGGGGTTGGACTAGATGATCTTCTAGATCCCTTCCAATCTCTAACATTCTGGGATTCTGTAACATGCAGATGGGGCAAAGGGCAGTACTAACCTCATGAAGTGTAGAATCGCAGCTTTTCAATTGACAGACTGCTCCAGAATGGACAGGTAGTATGATTTGTTTCCTTCAGGCTTCTCCAGTTAATTGTTCTGTTATTTAAAGAGCAAGTAGAGTGCTGCTGTTGCTCCCCTTGAGTCTGGAAGGTGCAATTTATTGTGTACTTATTTTGTTCCCCAGGAATTGCTGCCTTCCTCGAGGGAGGAGGCAACAACAATCTTGTTAGTCATGCCCGATTGCTTTATCAAGGACAAAATATCACACTCCTGCTGCTTGACATAATTAAAACACTAAATCCCTACCCAGCCAGCCCCTAAAATACCCTATAGCATTTCCCTGAATAAGGAATTCATGGCATGCTCAAAAAAAGTGTCTCAATTGCTTCTATTTGCATCCAAAGAAAGGCTGATAAACTGGCTTCAGTGAGAAGCAGCACCTGCCAGAGAAGCTGTGGCCAAGTGTAATGCCACTTCTGAGAGCAATCATAAAAAACATATATTTTTATTTTCCACATAAACCAACAAACTGATTTTAAAACAGGAAGCTGGATAAAAATCCCTGGGATCCCTTGCCCTTTTTCAAGTCATTTCCAAAAGTGAAGTCAGTGTGCAAAGCGAGTTTATTGCTGCCTCAAGGGCTTTCAGAGGATGGTTTTTACATGTTGATGTTTTTCATGTGTCAGAGCCAAAAAATGGAGTATGGACAGGCTCTGTGAGGATCAGTTAAGTTTTGTTCCTGAAATAAAAGAAGCTCACTGCTTGTTCTCTGGTCACACCAGTAATTCTTTTAAGCAGCTTATTCATTTGGAATATGGATGACAAGAAACATAGAATATTCTTCAGGTAAGAACTGCCTAGTTTGCAGGTAAGAACTGCCTAGATCACAGGTAAGACAGATTATTATTTTTTTTTTAATATACATGTAGTGATGTAGTGTAACAGTTTTATATGCTGATTGCCACACAGCACTGCTGCATTTCATAGCCAGTAGTGTGAAGAGTTGTGTTCTTTGCCATGTACTTTCTCAACAAACCTTATGGCTCTTGTATACCACTCTTCTCACATCCTAAGTACTCTGGCTGAGAAACTACTGTGATCAACTGTAGTGTGCAGTATACTCCTAGCATAAAAGGACTGAAACCCACCATTTTTCTGGGTTGTTGTTGCTGTTTGGTTTTTTAAATACATATTTTATTTTCCCTTCTAAAACCAAGGCTAATAATGGGTTATTAACATTTTTATGTAAATGGTTAACTCTCCAACGTCACTTAGAAAAACTGAAATGTAAGGATTTTATTTTTATCCTAACTATCCTGAATTGCTGTGGATTGATGTTCTAGTTTTCATATATGTTGATTAATATTGGCATGTATTTCCCAATGTATGTGGGCAGATGTTCAAGGAAGCCTGAGAGCAAGTCTGGTTGTAGCTGGAGAGCATGTCTTCTGTCCATGATGGGCTTTTATTCTTCGAGGTTCTCAGTAGTCTATTTCTAGCTCCAAGGGTCACTCAGCACTATGTTATGCTGGTTTTGTTAAATCTAAATGGTTGAAACTGCTAATCCATGATTAATCTCATTAAGTAACATTTGCAGCTTAAAGTGCACATAGCAGTAATGGATGGGTGAAACTGAGGGTTGAATACTTCTGCACAGATTTTTGTCAAAGCTGGGGGGCCACTATGACAATTTCATGTAGATGCTGTTCTAGGTTTGGCTTTTGGGGATCATTTAGCAGCTGTGCAATGCTATCTTTCTCTGATTTAGGTGACAACATAAAGTTTTAATTTCACCTGTTACATGATATAAATCATGATCACATGCTCCAGGCTGTTTGTGTTCAACAGTAGGATGTGATCTTCAGTTTTATTCAGTCAGCTCTGATGGTCTCTTTTTTTCATAGTTAAAAGCTGATGTTCTGCTTCAAGCTGTAAGATCAGAATAGTTCTTGTACAACTTCAGCTTTTCCATCCATCTCCATTGGAAGCATCAACACTTTAACTGAAAAAAATTTTTGCAACACTTACCTAAATTAGAGCTATGTCCATGTCCATGAGTTTTTGGATTAAAACACCTCTGTAAGTCACTTTATGGAGACTTGACTTTTTCATGTACATCATCTAAATTGTTAGCATTACTGTTTTTTAACATTGAGTCAATTACCTTTTTGAGAGATAATGAGTTGGCAGAGGTCAGGATTGATAGAGACAAGACATCAACATTTGTCAGTCACTGATACATTTGTAGTACATTTCAGTAAATGGAAAAAGACACTTTGTAAAATTCCATGGAAGTGTGTGTTGTTACATTGGAGCACAGATGTTTTCTGTGACAAAACATGTAACTTGCTCTGTAGAATGCATTTCTGTATTCTGTGGAGAAGGAAATACTTAGATCTACTAAGTGTTAGGAAACACACTTTTCCAATATTGATATGTTAAAACTTGGCATTTCAAGGTACACTAGGTACAATTTTGGTAAATAAGCAAGGGTTGGATGAAGTCCTTGTGTAGTTGATTGTTTTCATTTATGTCCTGGATATTAACCCATTCTGATCACTAGTACTTAATATAAATTCCTGATGTGGTAAGTGGAAAAATAGTAGACTTTTTACAGTTTGGGTTTTGTACAATTTAGGGAAATACTTTAAAGGACTATTAATACACTTTACAGTATATACTTGATATCATACACAATTAGAAAAAAAAGGCACAGGGAGATCTGTCTTTGTGTTGGCCGGAAAATGGACCAAGCCTTTGGCAAGCTCAGCACTCTTGGCACAGTCTAGTTCAAAGTTCCTTGGGTGTGCATTTATAAAAAGAAAACCTCCAACCTTTCCAACCCCTGTGATTATTTATGATATGTGAATGTCTTCTGTCCTAAGTCTGTGTTCCCCTAACTTAGTTATAGCCGACTGCAGCTTCGGAGGGGGGGTAAGGCAGCGATGGGGGATGTGAGGAAGGCCCTCGGTGCCCGACCCCGCTCCGGCCGAGGCTGAAGGATTGGGGCAGAGCCCCGGCGTGCTGGGGAGGCAGCCGGGGAGGTCCCGCTCCCAGCTCTTCCCGTCGCCGCTCTCCAGCCCGACGAGCAGGCGGACGGGAGCT
>JAOEGS010004938.1:71623-97787 GCA_025447755.1 Corythornis vintsioides | reverse complement strand
TTTTTATTTTTTTTTCCTGGTAGCAACATGGCAGCAAATAGCAGCAAATATCTTTCTCCATTTCTACTTTTCTATTACATTGGAAAAGGAGCAGAAACCCATTTTTTGGGGGGTTAAGCTCTAAATATGCTGCAGGGTGAACAACTGTTAGATAATTAAGTTGGTGCAAAAGCCTGGTGGAAGACAAACAGTTAAACTGTGTATTACTGTAGGAAAAGAAAAGCTTAAGTAAATATTTCCTTCTCCATACACCATCTTACTCATCTTAGTGGTGTGGGAGCCCTCTATCCTCAGTGCCAGTTGTTGTCCTACACCCTGTGATTAGTGAGTCTCCACCTTTCAGGTAATGCCTTCTCCTTCCAAAGCTGTTCAATATATAAATTGCATGTATACAAATGGAGGGCACAGTAAGATATTTGGGGTCAACAATTAAAGCTTTTTGTTAATACAAGCTCTATGTTCTGCAGTCTCTTCCTGAATGTGCTATTTTCTGACCCCCCTAGGAGGCTATTGCAGATCCTCCCTGCTACAATGGTCAGAGATGGCTTCTCCCTTTTTTTTTTTTTTTTTTTCTTATACAGTTGCTATGTCCTCCTTCCCTAAATAGTGGTGTGGTTTGTAAGAGGATCTGAGATCAGAATGAACTCATTACCCTTACTTCAGTACTTTGAAAGGTCTTATATTCTTCATGTAGTGAAACTTTTATGTTGTTGTTGCTGAAAGATTTTTTTTTGGTCCTAATATCCTTCAGAAGATGTGACCTGATTTGTTTGTTGGGCAGCTCTTGCTCTATATAGGGGGTGTGCTCCACAGCAGCATCAAAAACAGCTTACTGGCTGTCAAAAAATAAGTCTCTTTTTCTTTTCAGAGGCCTGCAGATGGCACTGCCACACTGGGCTATTTGAGTGCCCCTCCCCTGTCCCTGTGGTGGGCTCTGTGTCATCTTCTGTCGGAACGGCTCCTCTTGCAGCTTGAGTAAATAGTTCAAAAGTTCTGTCTGTGGGATGTTTGTAGTTAACAATGAAAAATATCATGGAAGTTGCCAGGAACCTTTCCCCTTACTCCTCTTCAGGTGGTTTTGTTTCCTGGACTTCTCTTTGAGGTTTATCTTCAAAAGGTTTTCAACAACTTCTCTGCACAGCTATTTTTTTTTTTCTCCCCTTGACATTTCCCTGTGCCAATTAAGTACAGAATTGGCTGCAGAGTTAATTGCCTCTTGGTAGAAGGACCCTGCTAGCAGGGACCAGGGAGGGAGGTTTTGGTTTGGTTTTTTTTTGTGTTTTGTTTTGTTTTGTTTTTTGTTTTTTGTTTTTGTTTCGGTTTTTTGGGGTTTTTTGGGTTTTTTTTGTGATCAGTGTTTTCCTGGAAGATTTCCTCCTCCTGGGGCAGAAATGCCCTCCTTGTGAGGAAATGGCAGCATCAAGGGCATAGTGGTAGTGATGCACAAAGTTGTTGCCTCTTTCCTACTGTTGTGGTTGCTTTGTTTGCATATACTATTCAGTTCCCACAGCTTTTCCTGAAGGTTTGCAAGGTGCTGGGGACATATTCCCCATTGTGCATAAAGGAACCTTGTGCTTGCAGCTCCCCCAGTCACCCTGTGGCTGCACCCTGCCCAGCGCCTAGTGACTGAAGTGAGATGTTTATCTGGGGTGCCCATGGAACCTGACACATGTAGACCTGACACATATAGCCAGTGGTGACTGGCACTCCAAGGGTGGTGGAAAAATCCTCTGAGATTCTTAACCCAGGCCTTTCAGCCTCTTTTTACATGGTTGTCATGGTTTAAACCCAGCCAACAACTCAGGCCTCCAAGCTGCTTGCTTGCTCACACCCTCCCCCTCAGTAGGATGGGGGAGAGAATCAGAAGGGTAAAAGTGAGAAAACTCTTGGGTTCAGATAAAGACAATTAATAATAAGTAAAGCAAACCAAGAAATTTGTTCAGCTCTTCCCATGACAGGCAGGTGTTCAGCCATCTCCAGAAAAGCTTGGCTCCATCCCATTACAGTTACAAACACCATCACTCCAAACCTTGCCCCCTTCCTTCATCCCCTGGCTTTACACATGACATCACATGGTCTGGAATATTCCTTTGGTCAGCTGGGCTGTCCCAGCTATGTCCCCTCCCAGCTTCTTGTGCCCTCCCAGCCTGCTTGCTGGTGGGGTGTGGAGCAGAAAAGACCTTGACTCTCTGTGTAAGCACTGCTCAGCAATAAGGAAAACATCCCTGAGTTATCATTACTTTTTCCAACAAAAATTCAAAACATATCCTCAGACCAGCTACTAGAGAGAAAATTAACCCTCCCCTGGCCAAAGTCAGCACAGTTGTTTTTTGTCTTGGACAGGCTACAGCATAGAGAGATCATGTCTTTTTCAAAACGTGCTGATATTGCAAATTGCCAACAAGCAAATGGAAGTCTATTTGCTATGATTGCTCTCTCTGGGATTTCATGGCGAGTGAAACAATTTGTTTGCTATTGCTGTGTTTAACAGAGGCAGCAGCTCTCATATGTGAGGGACCTGCCATATTTCCCAAGAGTCAAAATAAAATTCAGCCATGGTGAGGTGTTCTCAGCTGCTCTCTGTACATAAATCTTCAGATATCTTGCTTCAAGGTCAATCGGGTATTTCATGCCTCATAAGTGGTTCACTTTTCATGTGACTGGGAAGCAATGCTGCCCAGACATAAAATCTCTGATTTCACTCCTTTTCTTTTTAATGCATGGAAACAGTTTAATTCTTCTTTGCTTCATCACCAATGTGATGAATCATGTATGTACACTAGCAGCTTCAAGGATGATGTTCATAGGGAGCTTCATATTGTGATTGCAGATGGAGAACTGCTGCCCACAGAAAACAAGTGTTTTTGTGTCTAGTGCCTGGTGTGGAATGGTTGTTCTGAGGTGTACAATCTCCTTGGGCTCTCTTAGTGCTTGGAAATTTTGTGTCTCTGATGGCAGTAAACTTGACTGAGCTGGCTTTTCTGTTGGAAAGTTTAATCTGCAGCATGTGTGGTAAAATTTCTGGGTTTGATGCTTCAACGGTTTTCTTGATCTCTAAATATATTTTTAGAGTGGTTTTGTACACTCACATATGCAAAGTTAGGTTTGAGATGTTTGTGCATGCCAGCTCCCAAAGACAAAAGATCAGTGTACAGACCTCAGGTTGGGAACAAAAGGAAACCAAATTTCTGGGCTGTGAAGAAAAACCTGAAAGCCAATGAACAGTTCAAAATCCAGAAGTCAGTCAAGTGTAAACCCAAATAATATTTTGATCTGAGTGCAATTCTTCTGATTGTACAGCAAGACAGGTTTATCATGCTTGTGACTATTGCAACAGTGTGAGAGGTCCTTGAGGGAACATGCATAGCCTGGGTTCCTGGCTTTGGTGCCCCAGAGTACACATGGCTCAGCAAAATTTAAGCTGCAAATTAAATCTTTGTGATTAGTTTAATTGCCAAAACCATCATTCATGTTACAGTATTAGTATCATCCAGTTTTAAAAATTTCTGTTGGACATGGGTCTCCTGTGTAGCCAGTTCTTTTATTAGAGTTGGTCAGGAATTAGAAGTAAGGTTGCCCTTTATTTAAGGGGCCCATAGGGAAGCAGGGGAGGGTGTAGTCGCAAGGGTTTGTGGCAACAGGACAAGGGGTAATGGCTTTAAGCTAGAAAATGGTAGATTTAGGTTAGATATTAGGATAAATTTATTTAAAGTGAGGGTGATTGATCACTGGAATGTGTTGCCCAGTGAGGTGGTAGAGGACCCATCCCTGGAGACATTCAAGGCCAAGGCTTGATGAGGCTCTGAGCAGTCTGACCTAGTTAGATATGTCCCTGCTTATTGCAGGGGGGTTGGACTAGATGACCTTTGGAGGTCCCTTCCAACCCAATACATTCTATGATAAATAACTGCTATATTTCAAAGACTTGCTATGTCTTTGCCAAATTTAAGTGTGCAGTGAGCTGTGTGTTCCTGCTATAGTGGATGTTTGCAGGTTACCAGATCTATGCCCTTTCATAGGATGATGATAGAATTTTCTGCAGGGAAAAGTACCATTTCCAGAATAATTGCTATTTATTTTTCAATCCTTAATTAAATAAAAATAAATCATATCCCAACCCCACTTAATTTTGAATATAGGTAAGCCATTACAAATGAAATCTCATTTCTTCCTCCAAGCAAAAAGGTTGCCTTTTCTAACACCTCTTACAGAAAACATCAGTCTGACAGAGCTAATAACTAAACTGGGACATCATCATAAAGGGGGAAAATTTTAACAGTAGTAATCAATGAACACAATCTACAGTTGTGTGGATGCAAGAATTTTGGATGTCAATAGTAAGTAAGAAGATGCTTATGACGCTGGTGTAAACACAGGTTTTTTTTTCCCCTGGCTTCAACATAAATCTAAGCAAAAATGGGCTTTGAAGGTTAGTTAGGGCCATGCTCCATTTATCTATCTGCCTTGACTTACAAAGGGGTTCCTATTAGATGCCTCTCTAAAAATTAATTTGTGTGTGTGTGTGTGTTTTTCTTGTGTTGTTTTGGGTTTGTTTTCTTGTTTGTTTCATTTTTTTGTTTGTTTTTAAAACCATCTTTTGAAGTTATTGATTTACCAGCCCTGTCACTAAAGCAGAATTGAGTCTAGCACCTCCTGATTGTTACCAACTGTTCCTGGTTGGCTATAGTGCATGATTGGTATTGATCTTGTGGGGGAAAATAATGACCATCCTTTTGGTTTTGGATTGGGAGAGATATTTATCTTTTCATTTGTAACTATCGTTTTCTATAAGAGAAAATATCTAGGTCTGTAAATTTACACTACAGTTATATATTTTATTATTTTCTATCAGTGCTTTTCATTGGAAATACTGAGCAAGAGGCTGGTTTTTTGTTGTACAACTTTCCAGTCTGCTCTTGCCTGGTAATGTTCTCGAGGGCTGGGAGATGGAGAGGGGTGGAATCATTTTATGGCCTAGGTCTTCATCACTTGTCAATACTGTATGATGACTGAGATTTTATTGCATGTATATTTTACTTGTATATTGTATTTGGGTCAGATGGGCAGCTATTTAATGAGTGTATTGATTATCAGGTTTATGGACCTATCATAAAGGGAGGAAAGACATGAACATAATAAATAAGCATTAGTATTAGTTCATCCTAAAGCATGTTTTTTCAGATGTGTTTTCTGCATTGAACTCAATCTGAAAAAGTGGAATGTACTTGGAACTCTTAATTTTGCTCATTTTCTCTCTTTGATGCCTGAGCTGGAGGAAATGGAGCAGTGACCATATCCCTCCATGTGCCAGGTTTTTTCTATTGTTAATCCCCATTATTGTTAATCCTATTGTTAATTCCCTATTGGCCATCCCCAGTAACAAGATGTTTCAGGAATGCCTTACACTTTTGGTGGCATTGTGACAAAAGGAGGCATCCAAACAGATTTCTTTAGCTGTTTCTTTGCTTTCAGCCTTTGAAAGTTTGACCCGGATGAGGTTGCTGCTCACTCTTACAGAAGCATCATCCACCTCCTTTGAGAGCTGAGGCATGTCTTAGTGTTTGTGTCATCCATGGGATTTGTCTGCTTGACTTAAGCTTGACATCCAACCACAAAGAGGTGCTCAGCCTGGTGAGATTCGGCAAAGCTCTGAGTGGGAGCTTGTGATAGGATTGGTTTCAGATTAATGGGATTTGGGAGGTGCCAAAAGGTGGATGGCAGTGTGGTGGTGGGAGTTTGGTCATTCCTCTAAAGCACATTGCTGACCTGGGACTTCTGAACTCCACCTTAGAGTAAGAAAAGAAACCAGAAGTTACCAACCTAAGAACACAGAATGCTTTTAATATATGATGTTATGAATGCTGTAGAGTGAAAAAAAAAAATAAAATTGTTGTTTTCTTTTAGTTTGGTTGTGAAAATTACCAGAACTCTGGTGTTTGCCTTTCACTCTTGAGGTTTTGTAGCCTTAGTCTGACTTTCATTTGAAATGCTTCAAGAGGAGACCATCCCATGGAACAAATGGAACATTCTGTGAAACATGTATTGATTTTATGGAACAGGTTTGTTTCACTTGCTTTTCATTAAGATGCGCAATGCTTGATGTGGCTTGATGGTTATTTATACATTAGTAAATAATACTCTATTTCAAAATTCATTCATGTCATTTCTAAATTCACATATATGTAATAGTAACTTTTTAACTTGTCTTACGCCACTTGAAGTGAATACAAATTTAAATGCTGTGTCTCAAGATGTCAGAGCAATTTAGCTTGTTGACCTAAATGCTGTAAATAGAGGGAGGGTAACTGTAGCCAATGTTTTCAGATTTTTAATAAAAAACAAACTTTTCTAAATTATTTTTCCAGAAAAATACTTGTCCACAAAAGTATCAGTGAAGTGTTAGTGTCCTGAAAAACTGGATTTTTGACAGCACGTTATGAAAAAATATCATGAAGTGAACTACTTATCATGGAAAATAAAAGCACTTTCAAAATGTTGTGCTATTTTGTGGTTCAGATGAACAATTGTAAAGTTGTCAGCACATCAGAAAGTGACTGGACATGTCCCCTAAAATCTTACTACGGATGAGACAGTAACAATAGAAAGTAAAGGCAGGCTAGCAGATCTCTGGGCACCTTTACACTCTGCATAATGCCACAAGACACTCTCAATGGTGGGCAAATCTTGAGGGGGTGGGGAGGAGGAAACTCTGCCTGGAGGAGGCTGTGATAAGAGTTTCAAAACACCTCTGAATTATGCATTACTAATTTCTTCAGTTTGTTTGTATGCACAGGGAGAGCTGGTAAAACAAGACTGAATAATCTGAATAATTTCCATAAATAGAAAAACATGCAGTGAAGAGGTATAATGAGAGATAGATGGTACATTAGTGTGAGAGCTGCAAATCTTATCAAAAGGTTATCTTCAGCTGCTGGTGCAAACATGCAATGGAAATAGTGCAGCTTCTAAAATGAGTGCTTATTCAGGAGAAGAAATAGGGAAAAATTATTCTAAGTTCTTGTTTGTTTGTTTTTTTGTTTTGTTTGTTTGTTTGTTTTTTTGAGCCTTACTTTGGGAATTCAGTTTTCCCCATGTGAGAGGTTTGAATGATCAGGAAGAGGCAAGTACAGGCTTAGTGATTGCCACGAGAAGTTCCAGAGGGTGATACTGTGCTCTCTGCTGTAAGTCTTTAGTTGGTGGCTGCTGGGACCCTTTCAATACACAACTTCATGTTTGTTTCTTTGCATTTTGGTGGAAGAAACAGTTACTGGGATAGGAGTTAATTACATTTCTAGGTTTTCTGTCACCATTGTGAAAACTACTTTTTGATAAAAACAAAATTTCCTAATCCTGCAAGTGTAGGAGCTGAGGTTTCAAGATTAAAATTAGAATGAAATTTGTGTCAAAGGGGACTGCAGACTGTTAGCTGTGATCACTTTGTATTCCTTCAGCTCCTATAAAGAACAACTTTCCCTGTGAGAGGACAGTACACAACTCATCATACAGGCTGATAAACTAAGGTCTGTCCCTGAACTAGAACATAAATACTACAGGCAGTGAAAAGGCAGCTAAGAAAATTTCCTGGGCTTTGTGGGGAAGTGTCAGCAGCTCACCTGCATGTTCTAGTCTCCCAAGATGAGCTCCATTTAGGAGGCTGTGGCTACATGTGCCTGTGTTTCCTAGACACTTCTCCCATGGGTTTTTTGCTATTGATCCTGAAGGATTGTTTCCCCAGGTAGCAGCACTTCTGATCAATAGCTTGTGACTGAGTTTTTAAGCCAAGTAGGCAGCCATACTTTGGGGTAAATGTTAAGTGGAGTTTCAGCCACTTTATTTTTTGCCTTTTTTTAACTGGAGATACAAACTTCTGGAGTAAATATTCTACTGTGAGGTTTAGAAGCTAGCATATTGACTTAGTCTTAGCAACTCTCAGCGTGGTTTCTATCTTGGCTTAAATTCTCCTTTTGCTGTCACTACCAGAGGACTTTATTTTCCCAGAGGGAGGTGCCCTTGGCTGTTTCTTCAGTAAATCAGTGGTCATTCACTGCACTTGTCTCAGCTTCTATCAAAGCGTTTTAGTCACCATTGAAGGGACTTTCTCATGCCCTCTCTCCATGACTTTGTTCCATTGCAGAGTACTCTGCTTCTTTGAGCAGACTAGTGGCTGTAGATGGTGGAGAAGACTTTCTCCCAGCAGTCTTGAAGAAAAGTGCTATCGTTTGTGCAGAGGTTAAAACCCTCAGCTGAAAGGCACATTTTCAGCCTTAAGTTAGGCAGAAGGTTTCCCTGATCTGTTTTATTAAGTTTAGTATTTCCTTTTCACATGGGTATGTGAATCAAAACATTTCATTTCAGAGCAAATGGAATGTCAAGTGAAATGATTTGGTGGGGGTTTTTTGTTCTGCAGAGGAAAAAAAAAAAAGTTTGATGCAGGACTTTTTATTTTCACTCTATATTTTTTGATACAGCTTTTGAACTGGAAAACCAATTGTTCATACAGCTCCTGCATAGAGGGGGAATACTAATGCAGCTAGAACCATATCATTTTAATCTGAGCTTGTGATTTGGAGGTGGCACTGAAAACTCTTTCAAGGTACACAAATGTCTAAATAACTACTTCAAAAAAAAAGTGATAGAAATGCAAGTGTTTGGATAACTGTCATTTGTTCACAGATTAATTACATATAAAACCCAGGCAGAATTTGTACGTTTTAAAATAGGAATGATGACATTTGATACTGATAATTTAAATTAGTTTCACAGACTCTGTTATCTGACTTGATTGTGATCACACGCATAGCTTAGCCCACCCAATAAATGGTTTTAGGCACTAAAATGAGGTGTTTCTGCAAAATACTGTTTTAAGTTTCTGCAACAAATGGAACCCAGAGACCAAGCTGGGATCAGTACCCTGCATGCTATCTTTGAGACCAGAAGTGAGACATGGGCCAGGTAAAGGATGAGGATATTGAGGCAGCTGCTTAGGTGGGATTGTTGTAGGTAAGGGTAAAACTGAGGCTGGGACCAGTGTGGGATCATGGATCAGGGATAGAGTTGGAAACTTCTGGAGTTCCCCAGGCAATTGTAGGATGGGACTGTTTGGAGTCAATGTCCCAGACAGCGTCAAGCTTGGCCATGTATAGACTTTGCTGTTAGTTTTGTAATTGGTCTGTAATTATTACAAAGAAGCTGAAATACTAATTTGTAGAAGCTTGGTAACCTGAAGAGCTAAACGATGCAGCCTTGCAGCAAGCCTACAGCCAGTGGGAGTCAGGAGTTATTGATCCAGACAACCCAGAGGCACAGATCCCCCTTTAATCAATGACAAATTGATTTCAGAGTGTCCGTGGCTTCCTTGCAAGTGCACAGATGTTTGTTTAGCCCTCTTTTACAGCTACTTTGTGACTGATTTAGAAGCTTCTCTCGGTGTCCCTCCCGGGCTGATTGTGAGGTCAGCAAAGCTTCCACCACTTCTTTTTCAGGAAATGAAAACTTGAGCGAATAATTCAGCCTAAAGAACCTCAATTCTTGTTTTTGTTTCATACCCCAGCTCAAGGAAAGTGTGTCACTCTCTATTGGTGTCATAGACAGGTGAGATTTAGTCAATGACTTGTAGGGGAAGCAATACTTGAATGTTTCATCTGTGTCTAGAAATTATTTAAATATTCCAAGGCAACTATTGAAATGCTTAAAGGCAAATCCTGCTTGTAAGATGCACTTAATGTAGTATAACATTCCCAAATGTAGCAAAACACGTTGGCAGGTCTTCCTTAATTTACAAAAGGATCTTGTTCTTCTTAATACCCTTCCATTACTGTCTAACTACATGGGAGAAAAATACAATAAATTATCTTAAATTTGCAGTGTATTTTAGAAGAATATTATGTCATTTATAATGCTGTGAAAGCCCTATTATTGACTCATGGGTAGTCTCCATTAAAATACTAAGCTATAGATCCTTTCTAAAGAAAATCACTGGGAGTGATTAACTGAGAATATTTAGACAGGTCAGTGTAACTCCATTTGTAGTGGTTGCTCACTGTAAACCTGATTCACATGGTTCTTAGTGACAGCAGTCCAGATCCTACACAAGTGAAAAGTAAAATTTCAGCATTTCCAAGTCTCTGAACCCCTGGGAATTTCACCAGGCTCAGTGAGTTCAAAAGTTGGCATCTGTTATTCCTAATTATTCCATAATAATTAGTGATGCAAATCCCACTTGGGAGGATCTTCCCTGTGCTTTTAGAAACTAACAACAGCAGACAGCCCTCGGAGCTGAGGTTCAGTGCTCAGTAAAGTGATTATGCAGTTACCTTAGTAAGGATTATAAAGACCAAAACAGCTGCCTCTGCTGTTCCGATAACACCAAAAATTATATTTTTCTACAGGGTGTAATTTTGAATTTTTTTTTAAGACAAAATAGAAAGTATTATCTAATGCATCAGCAGTTTATAGCTGAGCAAGTCCATACAGACTAAATTATAATTTTTGTTTTTAAATATCCAGCTACCCCCCCAAATGTTTAATGTTTTACTATTAAAACAGCTAATTAGAATGACTTCAGATGGAATTGATTTCTAGTTGATTGACACAATTCCTCTGCTAATTCTATTCTCAATTATTGTATCTCCTATGTCTGTCAATCCTGGCCATGAGAGAAAATTTGGGGTATCTGATTTCAGTCTTTTCTATAAGTGTTCATCTCAACTTGAATGTTGTTCTTGTAAGGTAGAAAATGGTAACATTTTTATATATATATATTTTTTTTTTTTTTTGGTACAGTTACAGTAATTACAATATATCTTAAAGATTGTGACTAATTTAGAAAAGGCTATATATTATCCGGGACAGCACAGAGTTAGAATATCATGGAAGACCATACATTTGAGGTCATGAAATTAAAAAAAAACAAACAACAAAACAACATGCTTCTGTTGTTCCTCTTCCCAAGAAGAGGTGGCTCTCATTTTATGCTACAACTTTCAGATGAGTAACTTCACTGTCCTGTCTCCATTGTCATGACCAAGTCTTTTTTCAGAAACAGCTGCTGGGCTTCCCAGTAGAGAGACATTGCTACTGCTCTGCTGTCATGCCAGGCCATTGCTCAAGACCCTATTCTGTCTCTTGTTGGGTTTTTTGTTTGGTTGTTTTGTGTTGTTTGTGGTTTTTGTTGGGTTTTTTTTATAATTCTTTCAGTAATATGTAAAGTCTGATTAGCCTCAGAAGTGATGAGCTGTCTGGAGTGTGTCAGGGAAATTTCATATTCATGAAATAAACATGACTGTTATTCTCACAGATGATTTAGCTTCAGTGTGCAATTTACCTTCACTGTGTTTGACTTTGGTCTAGCCTCCTACTTGGAGCAGGACAGTCACCAACATTAGGCCAAGCTAGGCTTGACTTTCTCCAGCCAGATGTTGAGTATTTCCAAGGGTGCACTTTCTACCACCTCTCCAAATACCTGTTTTCAGGTACTGCACTGCTGTCCTGGTGAAATAACTTTATCTAGTGTCCAGCCTCTACCTCCTAAGCTACACGTTGTGGCCGCCATCCCATCTTTCACTATCTGACAGTACCAGGAAGAGTTTGGCTCTGCTATCCTCATGACTCAAGTAGCTCTAGGCTCCTCTTTGTCAAGCTAAACAAGCTCAATTCCCTCAAGATCTTTTTGTAGGTGTTATACCCTGAACCTTTATTCCTAGTTGCCCTCCCCTGGATTCTCTAGTTTCTACGGATCCAAAACTGGGTAGAGCATCACAGTGGTGGCCTTGTCAGCAGAGACACCATATGGAGGATGATTACTGTTTCCCTCAGTCTCCTATCCAGCATCTTCTTGGGCATCCCAATAGGCAGTTTTCCTTGTTTATGATGGGAACCCACCACTGGCTCACATGCAGCTTTGTGTCTGCCACAACCATGGCTGCTTTTCAGCAGGGCAGCTACTTGGCTGGCAGGGATGGCACTTGGGGTTATTTTACCTCAGCTGCCCAAGATTATCGTTCTCCTGGTGTCTTTATGCAGTGTTACATGATACCATATATATGTGTCCTAGCTGAGGAAGGGAAGTCATAACCACTCGTGTGTGCCGAAGTACACCCTGTTTATTGTCACATGGGATGCAAGGGTCAGCAGAATAACAGGGCAAACACTTTTGATGCTTGTTTTAAACTTGTGGATCATCAGCCACCCTCCAAATGTGTTACTTTTGTGCTGCAAATGTTCTGGCTGTTGCCCTTGGCTTGTGTGAAGCAGGTTTTAGCATGGCCTTGTTTTTTATGAGCCACACCACATGAGGTATCTACAGCATAAGAACTGTACAAGAAGCTAATGCTTGGTACTGAATGAACACCTGAAACAGGCTTCATGGCTGTTAATTAATAATAAAAAAAAAAGATAAAAGGTGGAGCTCTCCATTTCTGACTTGCTGAAGATACTGAAATGTCTGTCATTGCTTTTGGCTTTTGGGCCATCCTTGTGCAAGCATCCTGACAACAGTAAACATTGTTCAGATCTTTAGTGGTAAATAACAGATACAATTTCACTGAGTCAACGTTTTCTGACAAAAGCAAAATGTGATCTGGAAATCCCTGACCTGATCTAAACCTTACCAAAGTTTTGTTCTTTGTAAATTTTCTTCACTGCAGAGTTGTAAATAATAGTTTTTTACTACAGACATTGAAAAATTCTGCTCTTGCAATGCAGAAACACTGCTGCCATCTCTTCCAATTAATTTTCATCAACCTTCTCGTAGTAATTGATGTTTTAAATCCCTTTCACCTAAATTCCTGTGAATATTGGCTTGCTTTCTGTCTGTTGAGGTTGGTTGTTGGTTGGTTTGGTTTGATTGTTGTTTTGTTGGGTGTGGTTTGTTGGGTTTTTTTAGCTGCTCTTTTTTATTTTGGTTTGAGAAATTTTTTACCCTTAAAACTAAAGAGAAAAAATTTAAACCCTGTTGAACCATAAGGAGCATATACTGAAGTACAACCAAAAAGAACAAATGCCAACTCTATCTCTTCCCCTGGGTATTACAGCCAATTTCAACTTTAAAATATTTAAATACAGATACTGGTCTTACATATTTTGTTACAGTCAATACTGTAATGTTTTCCCTCTCTTCACTGCTCTTGATTGCTCCTGGCTGTTTTGGTTACATAATAAATTGCATAGATATTTATTAAAAGGGACTTTTTCTTTCAAAATACTGGGTTCCACTCTTCCTCTCCTCTGCTGTTGCTGTAGTATAGGGCACTTTCACAATTAACCATTAAGCAGGGATGTAAATTGAGTTGCTGGACTAGCAGATAAATGAAACTGTCACATGTATAATTGCCAGGCAAAGTGGTTACAAGTTTAGCTATTTTCATTGGCTTATTATTGCAGCTTTCTATTGCTAAAATAATAAATCATTGTTTTTGTAGAAAGAAGTATGTGCCACATGAGAGAGAGGGAGAACTATTGCATATGCAATAAGGTAGGCTGTTGGCAGATTTTGAAGCAGTGATTTTGTATAGCAGAGCTTTGACAAGGCTCCAGTGAGGGGGGACAGTGTGTTTGAAGGAGATGCTAAATGCTGAATGGGGAGTCCAGGGAAACACTGGGCTGGTGCTCTACCAATGTCTGTTTCCTGGAGGTGCCTGAGAGTGGGTCAGTAGCTCCACACAGTATCATCCTCTGTCTTGTCTGTTCAACTGTGACCCTGTTTCAGGGGGTTTCACACTTGGCATGTTCACTTGGTGATTTGCACTGGGACATAAAGCGGCACCATGATCTAAACCACAGCAAGGGCAAGCTTCCCCCCCCGAAATTCATTCTTAATGTTTGGGATTGTGGTTTGTTTTTGGTGGTTTGGTTTGGTTTTGTTCTTTTAAGAAGAAAAAAAAAAAGTATGAATCTATTTGATCATTCTGTTCATGTATGACATCTAAGAGACTTACTGATATGCCAGATGACTAGAACATATCTTCCACTTAAGTGAAATGAGAACAGTTTGGTACATGCTTTTGATGCATTTTTCAGATTGCTCTGTGTAACTTTACCTTGTCTGTTATTGCAGGTATTTGGAGCACTTAATAGCACTTGCTTTGGTATATCAATTGCGTATTTTGATTAGTGAAAACTTCCATTTGGGGAAAACCCAAGATTAGAAATTTCAGTTTTATTAACTGTGCCTACAGCAGAAAGTTATTGCAGTTTCAAATAGGTCTCCTGAGCCCAAGGAGGTATAAATCATTCAAGCTTGTTAGCAAGTTGCTTAAACTCTTTTGTTTACTATCTTAAAATTCTCTATTATGCAGCATTTTATTATATATATTTTCTACAGTTCCTTGTTACAAAAAACAAATGCAGATCTTTGTAATTGTTTAGTCTGTTTTCACAGAGGAAGCATGAGATATTGCATAAAGGATATAGCACATCTGAAAAAAACCCCTCAAACAACAAAACAAAACAACCCAAAACAACAACATCACTGACTTTGGCCGTTTTTAGGCAAAGTTTAGGAAGCTATTCAGTCCCCTAGAGGGATGATAGTCAAGTGATGGAAGACCCATCTTTAGTAAATGATGCCACTAAGGAATCTCTGGTGGGTCACTCAAAGGTGCTGTCTGCTTCTAAAAATACTGAATTCAGTGTATCTCTTTACCCTAAAACTTATCAGTAGCACTGACAAAAGAACACTATCTCAGATTAAAATTCCTACTTTTAATTGGAGAACATCACATAGTGTAGGCTCTGAATAGATCCCCCACAGTTACAGATCCAATTCAATATATGCAAGGTGTTTGATCTTCCTGCAATTTCCCAATATTGTAATCTTCCCAGAAATCTTATCAGATAAAGTAATTTTAGCTATTCCTCAGTGACATCTTCTATACTGATTTCAGGCTCTTCTTGAAATGCTAATATATCATCCTCAGTGCTGTACTCTTGCAGCCTGTTACCCAAGGGGATTCGGATTGCCTTCTTAGTAGCAGATTATTTCCTGATCATATTTCTCCTATTAGGGAATCTGTGTATTCAGCAGGAGACCAAAGCACAATGATCATTTTACAGTTTAACTTTATCCAGTCATCTATTAGCAAGTCATATATTTCAAGTCATTTTAGTTTTGAGAAAAAGAGCTCATGGAGGCATTAATCACTCAGCAATTTGTATACAAAGCAAATTGGTGCCTCAAAGCACCTAAATAAAATAGCTTGTCTGCCCAAAAGAAAACAGGTTTTCTTGCTATCAAGGTCACCAGAGGATGTTTACAGATGCCTTCATGTGTCTACTTTGCTGGACCATTTAATGCTAATCTAGTGTTAGATTACCTTTCTGAAACTGCTAATAAAATCTGTTATATTACTGTGTTTAGCTGAGGCCCCAGGGCTTCAGAGATGAAATTTCTATCCACTGACAAATCATGGCTGGGTAAAAACTCAAAGCAGATACTTTTCTGCATTAGGTGTGAAACACACTCTCACCCTAATCCTGCCAAATGATACAGTAATGGAGAGATGTGTAAAAGGTTTGTTTATTCTACAGAAGATATTTCATCTGGGGATGAGGGCAGGGGAAGTATATATCCTTGAGCTGTATGAAATTGCAGGAAGGCCAAAATGGATGTAAAATGCTGTTTGGTGCCCAAGGGAATGCAGATTTTAAGGTCTGTTACATAGTACAGAGTGGCAAAGGCTAAGACCCTGTTTGTCTTCCCAGCCCTGCTAGTCTCACTGGTGCAAACAGTCCAGGGAATTCAAAAAGTCTAATCACACCTCAGTGAAGAGAGACTTGATAAAGAGATTTTCAGCTGACATAAATCCAAACTATTCTCTCATTTCCCAGTGTAATTATGGTGGTTAAATTTTGGGGGCAAGTACTGCAAGAGTTCATGAGTAAAATGGGCCCTGGAGAGCATCACTCCATGTGGCAAGATGACTGGAAGACTGAGATTTTTCCAAGACTAATGTGACCCATCAGAGCTTTGTGCATATGTTATTGATGGAGTTACTCTCTTGCATTTATTGCCCAAATCTCTTCCCTTTTAACAGATGACAAGCTGTAATTTACAACCATGGGTATTCTTGGAAGATTCTCCTGGAAAATATCTTGCCTTCCTTTGTGTAGGGTGCATTTGGGGGTCTTTAGTATTTTGGATGGATAGTGCTGTCTGGTTCCCAGTGCCAACAATGCAATTTGGAAGGAAGGTTGAGTTTGATGTTTCACAGCATTATGTCTTGTGCAGCCCTCAATCTGGGCACTGAGAGTTGGAGATAAAGCACCTCCCATACAGAAGTTCAGGACTCACACTAGCTTTGTTCTCTCTGTAGTGCCACCTGAATCTGGAAACCAGCAGGAAATAAAGCCTTCTCTTTCTGCTTTCCTAGTAATGCATCTAATTCCTTCTACTTTATATGGCAGCAGATGAGCTACTCATTCAGACTTTCTTTATAGTCACTGCTAAGAAACAGGAGTTTCTAGAGCATGATTCATCTGCTGTGTTTCATACGTCAGCATTAGAAGGAGGTGGATGCACTGTTTCTATCTGCCACCTGTGAAGGGAAGACAGGTTCTCTATGTCTAGTTCAGAGGTAGGCATATTGTCTTAGCTAACAAGATGCTAAACCCACATGTTCAGCCCTTTACCCTGGTGATCTTAGTTGGCCCTTCTGGAGAAAAAGGCCTCTTCTCAGTCAGACTGTGTATGTTGTGGTAGCTGAGCAATGTCAAAAATAATAATAAAAAAAGTCCAGTTCAGGCATGTTTTTCCTCCAACTTGGATCAGGCACTTCCCAGATTATAACCTACATGTTTCCCAGTCTTGCTCCTGTAGGAAGAAATGATCAGATTTTCCACGGGAAGCACTGACCTCTAGAGGGGGTGAATTACCCTTTGCCAAAGTGGGACTCCAGGCTTGGTGAGATGTTAGTTCCTTTTGGCCACTCCTAAAAGGAGACAGCTTTTCCGGAGCGAGTGCGGAAAGAAAAGCTGTGACTCGACCCCTAGTTTTCTGTCTGCTCTTACTGTAGTGAGGTCTGACTCTGCACATGGAAGCCTTCTGCCAGACTTTTTTTTTTTTTTTCTTCATCTGTCCACACACTGTCCCCTCTCTTGGGACATATTCTCTGGGTGATCAGATTTTAAGACTTACCCCTTGCTCTGCATCTAATGGGAGAATGACTTGGGCACAAATAGAAAAGCCAAATAGCTTTGTTTATAGAGCAGGAAAGAAATTAAAAGCTCGTCTAAAAATAATAATGAAAAAAAAAGGCTTAGAGATTCAATGAAGATAAACTAGAAAAGAGCAAGCAGTGAGTAGACTGGATGGTCATTTTTTGTTCTTGAAACCTCTTTGCTCTTGTGAGCACCAGTGACCCTTGAAAGATCTCTGATTGATTGGATGACTCCAGCAAAGTGGGGAAGAGTATATTTTTCATAGATCCTAGAGACAGGTTTGCTAGCACAGGCTCAGTAGCAGCTAGGATGGCTCTTTTCTAACCCTTCTTACACTGCTATTAGACATTCTGCAGGCTACCAAAACAGGGGTAATGAAAATGAAGCTGAGGGAGGTCTAAAAACCTCACTCCATCAAGGACAGTGTCTGCTGTGTGAATTGTCAAGAAAGGTTTGGATATCGGCACAGTCTTCTCTCCTGGAGACAGGACAGTCAGGCAACTGAATTCTCCATAAATTTTCCTGTCATTCATCTGCCAGGAGTATTTTTCAGAAAGGCCACAGTTCTGTCCAGGTACTCCCCTTTTGTAATTGAATGATGATTTATTATCCAAGCAACGAAGAAAAATATATTACCTTGGAATTTATGAATGCATAATATGTAAGCCATAATAATGAATCACCCCTTTCCCTTCCCTCCCTCCCTCATTTATATTTGGATGTTTATTTCCATATAAATTTCCATTTATTGATGTCCTCTAAAGTTCTTCACAAAAGGGAATTCCCAAGTTAAGATGGAGAGTTTGAGATACCCAAGTTAAAGAACAAACAAAACCCATGTACCTACTTCCCTGTTTGCTCTCCCAGTGTCTGCTCACTCTCCTTGTCTGAGCTGTTGTTACCACGTCTCCCTTGCAGATGTGTTTTTAACTTGGGTGACTCTTAAGTAAAATCTGGGTCATTGCCCAAGTCTGAACATGAGCTAAGGCAAAGTGAGTTCCTTGGCCATTCTCTGTCCTCTCTGCCATTGCCTGCTTTGCAAGAACTGATGTAGAGTCAGATAAGTGCTGGATCCCCTGCAGGTTGTCCTGGTGAGAGGTGCCCAAAGGGGGATCCCCAAAGACAGCAGCATTACATGGCTTAGAGTCTTTCCCTAGTCCATAGTCTTAGGTGTTGTTTATATTTGAGTAAAACCAAAGGTGATGAGGATATAACATAATCCAGGCTTGAGTAGGAGAAAAAAAAAATCTATTAAACCCTTGGAGGAGCGGTGCTGGAGAGAGACTGAAACCTGTCATGAACTAAAATGAACCTGCTGATGCAACCTGCTCAAAGTGTATGTGCTACATTCAGGTGCTGAACTTGGCTACCGTAGTGATCAGCCTTCACTGGGAGGTTATTTTTTCCACTCTGATGCATTACTCCATATGGACCCATTTGGAAGACAAGGTAGTCACACAGGATAGGGCAAAGGAAGAAATCTATCTGAACTGGACTGAAAATTGTTTTAGCTGCTTCAGTGGCATGGTCTTTGTCAATGCTGTGCTCTAAAGATGGGGTAGATCAGCAGTAATTCCATGATACTTAAAAGTGACACCAGTTAAACCAGACCTGATTTCCCTGACACACACTCCCCAAACCTCTGCTACTGTTTGCCAGGGAATCTTTTAGTTAGGCTGACACCTGTTTATTTTATAGTTATTTGCAAATATTTGTGTGCCATTTACAAGCTTCCCCATTTGGTTGTTGGGCTTGAAATGTAGATGCAAAACTGTTCTTTCAGGTTAGACACATCAAAAGAGCTTTGTGGTGCTGGAGACCCAGAGGATCTGAAATTTTGAAGGAGCTGTCTAGTATAGAGAGATTTAATTGAAAATCCCAGGCTAGGCCATTTGTTATACTTGGTATATTCAGAGCATGTGACAAGAAAAAAAGTAAAAAAATTGTCCATTAGAGCTGCAGGGAACAATCCCCCAGTTTTGGCTGCTCTGCTAAAGTCTCATAAGGCAAGACAGACACTGCAGCAGGCTTTGGAGCTACAACATGTGGTTCTGAAGGGATTAATAAACCCATTATATTTCAATGAGTGCTGTAATGAGGTGGTATTGCAAAAGTGTCACAAATACTGAGGAGGACTTGGGCCAGAAGCAGAGTGTTCTGTGGCTGGAACCGCACACACAGGCGCTCTCAGCTCACTCAAGACTTAGCCAGTTGTTCGCAAAATGAAGACGTTACTGGGGGGAAAAAACCCACAACACTTTATACATCATTGCAGGCTGCATTTGCATTTGAATGGGTTTTATTCTTTTCATGCTCATTAAAAAAAAAGGTATATTAAATATTAATATGGTATTTTTCCTATGTTACTCTATGCTTTCCACACACCTGGAAATTAACTCCATTGTAACCACAATAACTCCCTAAAAGAGGACAAAAAGCCTGTTTATACTAATGGAAGAATATTGCAAAAGCAGATCGAAGAGTCATTTTTTCACGAGTCTGCCAAATTCCTTGACTGACGTCTCAAAAGATACATGCATGACTATCTTCGTGTTCCTTTGTTATTAAAGTGTAACAGAACAACAGGGTAGGTAGTAAGGAGAAGGAACTCAAAAACCTGCTTAAAAGTCTTATCTTATGGAGTTTCACTTTCCAGAGGCAATTCCAAATAAGTGTGAAAATTTTACCTTGAACTGCTGGGTGTTGCTGTCCCTGATTTTTCTGCAGGCTGGAGTGGGACAAGTATGTGTGTTGATGATGATGATGATGGCAGAAGGACCACATGAATTCTCTTGCACTAGGTGGTGCCTTCACATGTTCGTTTAGGTTGTCATGACCTCAAGGGCAGGCAATTTCCATGGAGCAGTGGCTTTTGCATTTAAACTTGGCTTGAGAAGAATTTGGTGCACTTTTCTCCATGCTGCAATATCTGGATTGCTTTAAATTCTTTCAGTGCTAGGTTCTGGAATGTCCAAGCAAGATGTGATTAAGTGAATTTAAACTTGAATTTGGTCCAACACAGAAAAGGAAGGAAATTTTCCATAGTAGTTACATGTATAAAGTTTGTTATACCTGTGGTTTTAGTTATTTTCATGCTCTCAGTATCAATTCCACTAAGGTATCTCAGCAGTAGTCCATCATGAAATTGCCATTGAATGTTTGTCATGGAAATTCCACATCAAGCTTCAGATCTACAGATGAAGCCTGTCTTCGACAGAGGAGCAGACCAATTTGTTTAGGCTTGTTATGCTTAATGTTATGTCAAATTCTTCCTGCTACTTGCTAGTGGTTAAATCAAAAGAGAAAAAAAAAATTTTGCATGGCCCTGGCTGACTTTCTCATGTGTTGGGTACCAGCTCATCAGGTACCAGCTCTGATCTTCTCATTGGGCTGACCTTACAGAGAAGGGAAAAGCTGAAGCATAGAGACCAACCCTGCCTGGTAAGACAAGAACCACTGACTCTGCTAAGCTATATCTTTGAATTCTACATGCTAACCCAACAGACTATGGTATTTACAAGACTTTACTAAACACTTAAATCTATTCTGTGGACAAAGTGATTTTAAGTTAATTTATTTTGTTCAGAGTAATTTAAGCAAGCTAGCATTTTGTTGACAGAATTATGATGAAATTCATTTTGTCTGCATAACTGATTGGACAGTTAGCTGAATGCATTTTCTCCACAGAATCAAGTATGTGCCAGGACTGTCAAACAGGGTTTTCTCCACGGTTACAAGACAGTTTGTCAACAAAATGAATACAAAATCCTTTTGCCTACAAAATGAACTTAGGTGTTAATTGTTTGTCGATAAAGAGTGCCAAGCCAAATGATCATCTGTTGAACACTGATAAAAATGTATATGGTGATGTGTGGGAGGGTGCACACAGACAGCCACACAATGTGTGTTGATTGGTTGTTGGAGTTCAAATGTCACAAAGTGAGTGGCTGCCAGAGAACAGTATCCCATCCAAGCTGGAACAAGGCACAGTCTAGGTATCATGTTCATATTGAGAGCATCACATGGAATTAACTAGTGTAGAAATACAAAACATGGGGTTTGGAAAACAGCTGATATTGCTTCTTGCAGGGATTCAAAGCCTCCCATTGTGACTGTTAATTCCAGTTCTGATTGGTGTGGTACAAGCACATGTGGAGCATTGTGGTTTTCCTACCTTGAAGAATTGTATCACAAGAGGATGTGGTAGATGAGGAGCAGAGAATGATTTGTTGTATTCAGATCATGCTGACTGGGAGCTGAGGTATAATGAAACAAGCTCATTAGTGTGAAGTCCTGTGGGGAAATACTTCTGAGAGACCAGAAGTAGATTTAAGTTTTCCTGGCCACATAAATCACTCCTTCTGGACAGACAGTAATTAAGGTGGTTTACCATGAGCCACATTCCTATGTAAGAGGGAACTGTCACTTAAACCTTGACTTTAAGCACAATTGAGCTTAGTTTTGAAGATATCATCTGGGATGTCAGCTCTGAGCACCTCTTTTGTGTGTTTAATTCTGAAAATATCATTATCCTCTTGGAGTAATCTTTTTAGTGTTAAGTATCTGGAAAGGAACAAGGAAAAAAAGAAATATTCACTCATTAAATATGTCATAAAAATTGCACAATTTTTTTTTTCCTTTTCCCACTCCTTTGTGCTTTTAAGAGGGTTAAAGTCAGTGGAGGGTAGGAAAAATATGAAATAAAGCTATGAAGAAATATGACAGTGTCATAGTGCAACATACAGATTCAACCCTCTAATATGTTTTCATGTTTATTCAGAAGGAAACAACCAACTAATCCCCAAGTTAATTTATACTGTTTAAGAGACCCTGGCTTTCAGATCTGCTAATTGTCAGTAGAGTGAAAGGGAAAGACAAGTGGACTCTTTTCAGCTGTTTTCTCTAACTATTCCAGTCAGTGCTATTCTAGTCATGCTGAGGTTAAGAAAAGGTACACTGGCTATGGAGAAGCAAGGTTAAAGACATGAAAGTTGTCTCTTCTAATGAGGTTTGTCATTTACAAGGGCATAACCTGGCAGGGGGGTTGGACTAGATGATCTTCTAGGTCCCTTCCAACCCCTAACATTCTGTGATTCTGTGATAATAATATCTGTTTTCTGCAAAGGACCACTGATATCAGGAGCTCTCTGGTAGATGCTGTTTTCATGTTCTTTTGCCCTTCCAGAGAAGCACAGCCCTGTACCTGAGGGGCTGAGGCTGCTTGGGCATGGTGCACATCGCAGAGGCACTGGTGGGAGCTCAGCTGACAGTGGGGCCTTCCAGTTAAGGTTAGGTACAACTGGCCTCACTTATGCTGGAAAGTGACAACCCTGTTTGGGCTTGAGTGTCCGTTGCTCTTTAGTGTGTTCTTCCAAAAGGTTTCTCTACAGGCCTTTTGCTTTCTGGTATGAGCATTAGGTCCATAGGGCTGGAGCAGGAGCAGCAATGGCAGCTTTACAGTTTGATTATACCATTTATTCACGCTTTTTTGCTTGAGCGCGTTGTGCCGTGTCCTGCTAAGAGCCACAATTGCTCTTGCTGCAGAAGGGAAAGCAAATCAGACGTGTCAGACTCCCTTTTTGCTCACCAGTCACTAATGACTGCAGCATATGTTGCTGCTTCCCAGGCCACGGGGAGCTCAGCGCATCTGTTACTCCTCTAGGAGCCAAGTCTCTGATTGTCCAGACAACCAATCCCTGTGCACTTAGTCAGAAGAGCCATGGTGGTGGGAGCTGGTCCCGGGCCAGCAGCGGTGAAGCTTAAGAGGGGCCATGAGTGCGAGAGGGTGTTGGGAAACCTGAGGAGAATTGGGCAAACCTGGGTTCCGTGACAGGCTAATTTGTAACACCCGAATGATGCTGAGTGTCTTGAAGAAATCCCAGCCTAGGAATAAAAAGGTTGCGAAATGTGGTTGTTCTGTTTACTGAGGTTCGTAAGGCACTCGCTGGGACTGTGTGTAAATTGGCCAGGTAATTAAAAGCTGCACTCCTAGTGGTGAGGGACCTCTAGGGAAACAGGATTTTCAAAAGGATATGGTACCTGTAGTGTGGAGTGTTGGCAAGTATGGCCGGTGTGCTGTGAATGTCAACCGGGAAGACCATGTCTTTACAGTGGCCTGGTAAAAAAAACCTGACAAAGAAAATGCTTTTTTAGTCTCTTCTGTGTTTCAGATGCCTCTTCACTGTTCAGGAACCCGCATATTTGCATACTTCCCAGCATATCACACTGCATTTCCATTTTACCCTGAGGTCAAATCTGCAGTATATAGGCATTCAAAGTCACACCTATTCATAGAACTGATTTTGCAGTTTAATAACTCTTCAGAGCCAGGGGGAGGAGAGTGGGATTTTAATGCAGGCAAAAGCAAGACGCTTGGAAAACCTTAAAAAAAAAAAAAAAAAAAAAATTAAAAAAAAATCTGTGCTATAAGAAGGAGAGAAGGGAGTAACTGCTATTAAATTTATAATGCCATATCATCTAATAAAAAAATGAAATAAAATCTGAGCCAGTAGAAAGGCCAAACCCTGCTCTCTTTTGCCTGCATGCACTTTCTTTGCTAATGTAGTTATTCCTGCTGCTGGCTCCAGCACAATCACTTCCTAAATTACTTGGCCTACATTACATCTCACTTTCTAGGGGAAACTGTAAGTGTCATTTTAGTATGCTGAAGTGATGTAACAGTCCTTCTTAGTATGTAAAATATTATCAGCTTCATTTAAAGCCCTAATAACTGGATGACTAGAGATTCTTTGTAAGGTCTGTCTGCAAAGGTCATATTACTTTGAGTGTAAACCGTAGAAATGATTTCAGGAAAAACTGTATGGTATTTTGATATGAGGAGCATAAATAGTCTTAATTATTCCACCTATATCAAAGAATCAAGACATATGGTTTACATCTGTGTGTGAAGTAGAAAGCTATAAAGGATGGCTAGATCACCCTTGCTGTGTGTTGGCCACTGGAGGCTGGTGCTGCTCAAGGCATTTGTTATTGCTTTGTGCATCAGAATCCCAAACTAATGGAGCTGTTGTTGTATTCTGACAGGTAGCTAACATCTAAAGGGGGTAAGATACATGACTCGGTGAAACATTTGTTTGGAGCCATCTCATTAGTCACATAAAGGAAATCAAGAGTGTGGTGGGGCTCTCAATTCAAGTGAAAATGAAATAAAATATATGTATACTTCATAATCTATTCAGAGAACCATTTTAGACCTGTACTCTAGAGCTTTTCTAGCCCTGAGACAAGTTGTTTGGTTTGGTGGGTTTTCTTTGTTTGTTTTTTTTGTTTGTTTTTGTTTGTTTGTTTGTTTGTTTTCTTTTTGTGGTATTCTCACAGGAACTTCTGAGTGCAGAACACCTGAGAGCAGGTAGAGGGTACATACCTGGCAACTGAGGTACTAGAGATGTATCATAATAAAGTCTAGTTCAAACATATCACTTCTTCAAACTCACCTGTAGCCTGAATGAGGCCTTAATATACTAATTTGTACAGATTTAGTTCTTAACGACCAAAGACAGATCCTACTTTCTTTTTTTTTTTTTGGCCAAGAGGGCTCAGTTATGTCAGCTAAAGGGGCAGCAGTAGCAGTGTTATCTTCTCTTTTTATAGCCCAATGAAAAAGTTGAGTGATGTTTAGAAACAATAGGGCTGACTCATCAGGGGATGACTGTACATGACTCACAAAATGCAAAATTATTCCAGAGACTTGCAGTACAGAGACATGCACTGAGACTTGGGCTTAGTGGTTATTCATAACTGGAAGAAGAATGCTTGCTATGTATTTTGAAATGTGCCTGACATATAAAATAATGTGTTCCTTGTTGTTGGATATGTAGCTTATAGGATTCAGTGGCCTTTCTAAAATATTTTCAGTTTCAGAGGAAGTCCAGCATTAATCACGCTTTCCACATCCTTTGCTTTAATTTAGAAAGCTGTGGCAAATGGCTGGTACAATGGGAGCCATAACTTTCTAAACCAATTGAAATCACCACTTGTTAGAGACAGCCTGGAAAGGAAGGGTCCTAAACCATGGGTTAGCCTTCAATGTGTCCTTGTGGCTAAGAGGGCCAATGGCATCCTGGGGTACATTAAGAAAACTGTGTCCAGCAGATCTAGGGAGGTTCTCCTCTACGTTGACTCTGATACCACACCTGGAATACTGTATCTAGTTTTGGACTCCCCAATTCAGGAGAGACTGGGATCTATTGGAGAAAGTCCAGTTGAGAGCTATGATGTTGATTAAGAGACTGGAATCTCTCCCACGAAGAAAGGATGAGAAAGCTTAGTTTAGTCTTGGGAATGCTAAGAGGGGATCTTATTAAAGTCTGAAACCAACTGACATGTGGGTGTCAACTGGAAGGGGCTGGGCTCAGTTCCATGGTGCCCAGTAACAGGACAAGGAATAATGGGTGTTAGTTAGAACATATAAAGAGAAACTACTGTGAGGGTGAGGGAGCACTGGAAGAGGCTGCCCAGAGAGATTGTGGAGTCTCCTGCTCTGGAGAATTTCAAAACTTACCTGGATGTGTTCCTGTGTGACATGCTCTGCTTTGGCAGAGGGGTTGGACATGACAATCTCTGGAAGTCCCTTCCAACCCCTAACATTTTCTGATTCCTCGTGTCATCCTGGAATTTTGCACTGATTGAAACTGGCTCAGCCATTTGGCTTTGAAAACTAGGAAAGCTCAATTCTGAAAAGTCTGTGCAAGGGATGGCACTCTAACAATTAATGGCTTGTCCCTTTAAGCAGAACAATTAAGCACAGATAAAGATGTGCACTTTCACTGTTACAGCCTCTCTCACCAACACTTACGATCACTCAACTGTCCTGTTCAATTAGAAAAGAAAGATGTCTCTTGTCTTCCCTTTGCCAAAGGTGTTCTTGCAGTCAGATGAGTGAAGGCATTAAACTGACCTCCCCAGAATCATAGTCATAGAATGTTTAGGGCTGGAAGGGACCTCCAAAGGTCATCTAGTCCAGCCCCCCTGCAGTGAGCAGGGACACCCT
>JAOEGS010004938.1:50465-69330 GCA_025447755.1 Corythornis vintsioides | reverse complement strand
CCTCAACTAGACCAGGCTGCTCAGAGCCTTGTCCAACCTCACCTTGAATATCTCCAGGGATGGTGCCTCAACCACCTGTCCCTGGGGAGCCTATTCCACTGTTCTACCACCTTCAAAGTAAATAACTTCTTCCTGATATCTACTCTTCTCTAATTTGAACCCATTACCCCTCATCCTTTCACTACAGGCCCTTGCAAACAGCCCTTCTCCAGCCTTCCTGTAGGCCCCCTTCAGGTACTGGAAGGTGGCTATAACATCTCCCCAAAGTCTTCTCTAGGCTAAACAACCCCAGCTCCTTCAGCTTGTCCTCATAGGAGAGGTGTTTCAGGCCCCTGATGATCTTTGTGGCCCTCTTCTGGACCTACTCCATCAGGTCCATGTCTTTCCTATATTGAGGGCTCCAGAACTGGATGCAGTAAACCAGAACAAGAACAAGTAAACCCAGAACAAGACTGAGGATCACCACCAGATAAGCACTTGTTTCTTGCCCCAGGAGCTTCATTGGTTTCCCAGACAGAGAAGGCTTTTGCAGCTCTCCCTTACCACAGGCTGGCAAGGAAAGGTAGCATAATGGATTAATGAAACCAGCCTGTGTGAATGGGGCTAGGAAGTTACAGGTGTGTTTCCCCTATACCTGTATCATTCTTCTGGATTGCAACCAAAGCTGCTTTTTTTCCAGAAAATGAATAAAAGCTCTTGAGCTTACACCTGCCAACATTAGTTTCTAGTATTGTGACTCATAGTAGCATATTTTTGTGTTAATTTGCAAGTTGGATTATATAAAGATCTTAGATCTTTGCCATGTTCCAGTTATTAAAATGCCTGAACAGCTCAAACCGATAGAGCATAACTTTGACATACTTTTTGTTTAAAGTGTATTAGTTTGGTGTATATCTTGTGGCATATATGATTGTATAATGTGGGGATATCTTCTGAGAAATCCAAGAAGCTTTGCAGAGTTGCTTCTCTGCCTTCTCACCTTTTTAAAGACTATAATCGGATGAAGTGGAAGGGAACGTACTGACATATTGCAGTTGATCTTTTGAGCTGTCTCAGGTGACATAATTTCCAAGATGATGTTTGCATGTTGGGTTGTGCACATGCTTGGGTGGGGGGGAGGTTGTTCAGCACTTTCCTGCACTGCCAAACCAGCTGTTGTGAAATCAGAGATTGGAAGATTTATTTGGGAAATACGTACCTTGTACAAGCCCAATGTGCTAGACGTGGCTCCCACCATACTATGGCTGTGTGTTCAAGCACTGATCAGCAGACACCAGGATTGTGTGAAATTTGGAAAGCACCTCATAACTTGCACAGGAATATTAACATGGGAAATCAAAGCTTATTGGTGTTGTCAGATACACATTGTCACAGCAAGCTTGCTTTGGGGAGGATTTTCCTCCTGGAAAAGAAATAAGAGCACAAATTTTTTGAAATTCCTTGTTTATTTTGAAGTTCTGCTCTGTCACTTCCCTTTATAGCACACAGCCTATATCCCAACTCCAACTGGGCTCCATGCAGCAGTGTCCATGCTCTGGTGTGCATACATCAACTACGGATAGAATTTTAAAGAACAAGGTGTTTTCTGAAAAACCCTTGTGATAAATTAGCCCTTTCAGTCTTGTGTGTGTCCTGCACTGGACTCGCCCACCAACTACATATAAAGAAATCTAAGGCTGTCCTAGTCTGTTTCACAGTGCAGATGTACTTGGGACACTGGAAGAGCTCTGAGTTTGACATCCCCATTTGTAAGGAAATCCACATTATGCCTCTGACATTGGTTAAGAGAAATAACCATAAGGATCTGCTTATGCAGGAGAGAGTAGGATGTGACAGGACAACCCTTGTTTCCCTGGGACTGTTTTTTGGTTTGTTTTCATTTTTACACATAAATATTAGGGACTTCAAAGGACACAGAAGGTAGCTGTTTGTGAGAACTATGGTTTGGAAAAGGTGACAAATATGAGATCCCCATATTAAAAAGTGCAGCAGTCCAGTAGTGTGATATTTGGAGCTAAGAACCACAGGCAGATTAATTTCTTCTTGCTTGTACCAAAATCAATAAATAAAGTCGATATTAACAGTCTAACAGAGGCTTGGCAAGTGATCCAGAATCCTTGACAGGAGTTAAAAACCAAAAACCATTGATTTGTGGATTTACTAATCCACATTTTCTTTTTCAGTCCAAACACACAGTTGGACATGTACAATGGGGAAAAAGTGAACTACTCTGATTAAATTGGGACAAGATAGGAGTATAACTCAGCATGGTTCTTGGTTTTAGAGTGGAAATTGGTGCTAGGAATTTGTCTGTAGCTGGGAGGGTTATGAAACTGTGCCAGTCTGAGATGGCTTGATTTTTTTTTTTCCCATGGCAGATGAGTATTTTTTTTGCTGTAGTATTTATTTAATGTACAAAGAAGGGCTTTCCCCAGTCCCTGTGAGAGGCAGTGCCACAGCCCTGTGAGGTGTTAATCACAGGAACAATTTCCTGCTGTTTATTTTCCCTCCTATTTTTCATCATTAGAATTGGTTAAAGGAAAAAGGTTTTCATTTTAGGGAATTTGTTGAAAATCAACTCATGCTGTTTTAAGGGAGAGGTGTGTAATTGGCAGCATCAGAAGGTTTGATGAAACACTTTGCTGGACTCCTGAAGGTTTAAATGAGTTGTCTCTCTAATTGGTAAGGGTTGATGTAACCTCCTCATCCTTCTTACCTGTGAGACTTTGGTCAAGCCTTGAACTTTCATTGCAACTCCTTTTGCTACCAGCTTCCTCAAGGACTTTCCTCCATTCCCCAGTCCTCTCCAGGAGTGGCTTGGCACCAGTCTGAGAGTGGCCTATGCCCAATGGTGCTGGTGTGTAGGGCTGTGGGGGCTTGGGGAGGGGAGAGCTGCAGGAGACAGCTGCTTTTGGTCGCTTCCAGCTGACTCCAAGACACCCACACAGCTGAGCCTGTCAGCACTGCTGGTGGTGTCTCTGGGAAAAGGTACTGAAGAAAGGCCAAAAATTCTAGGCAGGCAGAGGAATTGAGGGGGTTAAAAGAGAAAGGGGGCTAGGGTGGCAGAAGGAGGAGAGAAAGGAGGTTCTCCAGGCAGCAGAGCAGGTACCACCAGCAGTCTGTGGAGAGCACTGTGGTGGAGCAGGTACCACCGGCAGCCCATGGAGAGGAGTACAGTGGAGAACAAGGTATGACCTGCAAGCTGTGGAAGACCCCAGCGCTGCAGGGGGAAGGTGTGAGGAGGAAGGAGAGGTAGTGATGATCTCAAGTCTGCCATTCCCCATCCCAGGGAGGAGTTAGAAGTGCAGAGAGTGAAGGAGTGAGGTGGAGTCTGGGAAAAGAGAGCAAAAGATTATCTTTTAGCTTTGCTTTTATTTCTCAGGCTCCAAATCTATTTTGTCAATAAGCTATTTTTCCCCATGTACATTCTGCTTTGGTATGAGATCTCCCTGTCTTTATCTTGACCCATGAGTCTTTTTATCTGTCCTGGTTTCAGCTGGAATAGGGTTAATTTTCTTCCTAGTAGCTGGTACAGTCCTGTGATTTGAATACCTGTTATAGATATAATGTATTTCAATACAGATTGTAGGTATAGTATATTTGGATACATATTGTATAAAGTCATGACTGTAAGTATTTATATAAGTAACAAAATATTTTAAAAATAATAAATTTTGGTTCTCTTCCTAGAAAGTAGCTATGCTTCCCTGTAATGTAATGATGTATTTACTAAGTAAACAGCCCTAATAATGCAGGATGGAAGGGGAAGTTAAATTTGAATAGAAAAGCCTTAGTAGGAGAACTGTAGGTGGTAAAAAAAAAAAAACACAGAGAGAGGATAGGTGGTTCTAAAGGCCTTTTCAGATGTGATGGTTTCCAGCTATGAGTGTCTGCTCTTGGTACATAGGCAGGGAATAGACGAGAGCAGGGAAAAGCACATTTATTCAAGTGGGAACTGATGGTGCTGTGAGAGGAGGGTGCAGAGCCATCCCCCTGAAGAAAAGGTCCATATCAGAAATTACTCAATCCTACAGCTGATTCCCAAGACTCCTTTCTCTTCATTGCAGAAACAAGCTAAACATCTTTGATCCTGTGCAGGGCTGGACCCTGTAGGAGAGGATCAGGCATGCAGGCAAGTAATTAGGGACTTGGGTCTTGTTTTTTATGAAGCACACAGCAAGAAAAACCCTTGCATTGGGGGAGAGGAGAGACTGAGCTGCTGCTTAGGCAGTGGTGGAACCTGGGATGCTGGAGATGTTAGCATGCATGTTGAAAAAATATTGTGGAGGAGCATTTCTGCCTGCTGGGGAAAGGTATATGACTCCTTCATAGCTTCTCTCCTTTCTTTGGCACTGAAAGATTTAAGGATAGTTTGTTCTGTTGTAAAAGTACACAACTGCTAATTGGGCTAGGGAAAATTGAATTTACATGTTGTTATGTTGAGCTTCATAATGTCTTACCTGTAAGGGAACTGTTGTATTTTTTCATTGCAAAATGAGATGGTCACAGGTAGGACAAATAGGACACAAATAGGTAACAAAAACTATGCAAGCAAAAATAGCTTTGTTATTTATTCAGTGTGTGAAGAGCACTGTAAACAACTGTGTGTGAATAACAGTACATCTGTCAGATAGTGCTTTCTTTACCACGGTTTCCTGGAAATTACAAGGTTGGTTTTAGTTAATTTTGTGAGACTGGAACTGCTTGGGTTGATCTCTGTGAATGCAGCTGTAGGCTGGTGGTCTAAAAGTGCTGCTATCTTAGCCTAGTCTGTTTACCTGTTTTTGAAAACAAGGGATTGGAAATGATGCTTTGATCTGTATGTATTAAAAAATACTGGAAGCTTTGATAAGTAGGATGACTGATTTTGCTTCAGCTGAGCAAGTTCAATGGGAAGTTTGTAAATTAAGTAAATTTAACCAAATCTGTATAGATTAAGATGATAGAGCACAGGCATATGTAAAGTCTGTAAGCTCTATAACCCAATATTGGGACTGGAACAAGGGACATTTGCAGCTGGGATAAGGGTTTATATTATGGATGCCTTGAGGTACATGTGCTGGGGACTCTGACAGAGCACGGGCAGGCAGAGGAGCAAGGGTTGGACCAGCTGGCGAGGGGTGGGGTGTTGCTACCCAGAAATGCATGTAACAGTAGTTCTCAGGAGAGCATAAATACCAGTGGCTTCGGGGTGCATTTTTCCATTTCAGGCATGCACCCAGTGCTGTGTATAAGACTGTTCCACAGATTTTTGGCCCAGCATAAATTTTCATTTAAGTGTGAGCGTTTCTCACAAACCCTTTTTCTGAGCAGGCTGGTTGGTGGTGGCTGTTGCCTCCAGCATTTGGCTTTCTGCTCTGCTGTGCAAAGTTAGACTAAGCTTGATGAGATGGTTGAGAAATAAAGTTTGGATACAGTGGAAAGGCTTGCTGATTGTAGCAGGGCAAAAAAAAACTCCCAAAAAGACAAAACTTGAAGCAAATGCCATCCTTGTACACTGACAATGACTGGCAGGTGTAGGTTTCTCTCCCACTGAATACTTGCCTCTATGTCTCTGGCCCAGGAGTGCAGTGCCATGTGGGTGTTTGAGGTAGCTGCAGCTGCCTGATCTGAGGGCCCCTTTTATTGCCCCATGTTTGTGCAACCTTATGTTTGAATAGGGCAGGCAAGGGAACTGCCCTATTCAAATGAATAGAGGATGGGGGATGAGGAAAATGAAGCTTTACTCCTGGTATTCTGTGACCTTTGAGCACGTGATGTTGCAGTACTAACAATATCTACTGTGATCTGGAGCTTGTGCACAGGTTTACGCTGGAGTCAGCTTTCAACAAAGCATCTATGGTCCTCAAGTTCCTTTTTAAGACAGCTGGGACTGGGAAAGAGACAGTCACAACTTCAGAACAAGCACTTCACTTGCAGAAGGGTTCACTTGTGCTGTATCGAATAGGAAAACAGTTTGAAATATGCAGTGGATTTTGAATTATAGATGTCCAAAGCCTGCAGAAACCAATGAGGCTATCTCACTTATCATTCTATATCAGTGCTTTCTGATTCCCCAGACAAGGTCTAGGGCACATATTGCTTAAATTTTAAAGATATCAGGAAGGTTTCCAGATTCTCTGTCTTCTTGCTTCTGTTCATTATTGATTTGCTTGTTAACATCGCAGATGGGTTGAACTGAACTTCCTCACGCACTTGTACTGTGGATTGTAAGTACCACGTGCCTGTGGTGGGATGAGTATGTTAATTCCTGCCATGTGCACCCAGCGGCTGTTTTCTGGTGGGCTGGTTGTTCTAGATCAGCTTATTGAATTGATCAGTGGCCACAATGTGTCTGTGTATGGAAACCCTTCTGGAAGCAGGAATATGCAAACTGTAATCCATGCAGGGACCAGAAAGGATCTGTAGAGTAGGAGGAGGACACTGCCTCAGAGGATCTGTGGGTGCATAAGTCAAGGTGTTTGACCTCAGACTGAGGCTAGTTGGGTAGCCACTCAGGGTCCACATTTCTCTAAAGACAGAAAATGAGACAAGACTCCCTTTAGTTCCTTTTGTGAGGAAGGAGAGAGTGAATTGCTTTTTGGAAAGCCCGCAGAATGGAGATGCTGACCTGACCCTAAAGCTTTGAGCAACCTCATCACCTTGTTGCTGACCCACTTTGAGCAGGGTTTCAGGCAGGGTTTTAGGCAGCTTCACAGGTGCCTCTGCATTGCAATGGGATGCCCTCTGAAGCTGGGTATTGACTGATCCTTTAGATGCCTGCAGACAAACTGTGTGGTATTGAATCCAACCCAGAAAAAAACCCCTACTTACTGAAGTTCCTGCTTGTCACTAAATTAGTCTTCATCATTTATTCTCAAATACAAGGTAATTGCTTTTTGAGCTGTGGTTGCTTTTATTGCCTGGTTCCCTTATCTTTGGTGGTAAATACAACTGGGGTGTGATTGTGGTGTCTGCCAGCTTGGCTAGTGGGACTCTCACTGAATTACCATCCCATTGAATTACCATCCTTCCTTGTAGAAGCAGTTATTGCTTGGCCAAACCTGGAATTACAAAGTCACAAGGCTGCCAGCCCCATCCTTGGCCTCCAGATGTGGTTATGGTGCTGAGTAAGTGGCCTTGCAGATAATGAGCTGTGGTAACCCTTGTGTACCTTGCAGGAAATAAGGTGACTCTTTTTCTGCTCCGTCAGCAAAGGAGCAACTGCAAAACAGGTGGTAGGTGCAAGGAATGTTAAGATAAGGCTACATGCTTTGCTGAGCATCATGTAGCACAGTTTCTTCTTGCATTGAAGCTTTGCTGAAGCATATTCACATTACTATGAGACTGACCACCCATTTAACAGTCCCAGCAAAAGGTACTGTCACAGCAACAACTCTGAGCGTAGTGTGCAAAATGTTAGGTAGTTAGCATCTAGCTGATGAGCTTTGTCTTAGCAAAAATTGAGTGATTATAGAGCACGGTGGTGCTCAGTGAAGCATATGAAGCATATGTTCAATGCTGCATGGCTAACAGCACAACTTGTAATAGCTGACTTATCTGGAAAGGTCAGTAAACAATGCAGCTGGGCGGCTGTTTTGCTGTTGAAGTGGCTGTCTTTCTGTAGCCTGTTGTCAAGGGCTGATTCCAGCATGTGGATACTCCAATGGGGCTGGCACCCAGTAGACTTCTTTGGTTTTATATTTTTTCTCCAGGGAACAACAGAACCCTGAGTCCTGGTGTGATACATGATGAAGAGACGAAGGGCCCAGCAGGAGAAGCCATCCCAGGTTCGGTAAGTCTTGGTTCTTGACTCATTAACAGTTACTGGTAGAGTGCTTGTTTGTTGTTTGAGCCGAAGTGGCACTTCCCTGGGTGTTAATACAGGAGAGTCCTTGAGCTAGGAGGTGTGATAAGTAGCATGACATGCTGGGAAAGGATGGAACCCTTCAGTTTGCCTTATCAGTATCTCTGTATGGTGAAGCTACAGCATGAAGGCACTGTTTTCTGGAGGGTGGAGGGTAGCACAACTGGGTTGTTTATTTTTTCTTGGAGTGAGATTTTTGTGGTTTCTCCTGGTGAAAGGGGTTAGAGGAAACCTTTGGTCTGTGTACTGAATCTTCTTACACTTACAGCTGGCCATGTTGGAGTGCCTCTGTTTGTGTGCCTGTCGAGAGAGAGGCTCAAAATGTCCAATTTGCTGCTTTTGGGTGTTTTGTGCTTCCTGGAGTCACTTTGTTCTAAGGGATGTCTGGTGAGAAATACAGAAATTGAGATGGTCTGAGGCCACCAGTGATTTTTTTTTAAATTCTGGCTTAGATTTACTGGAAGGTACAGTGGGACCCAACATATTTTGCTGTGTGTTTATTGCCAACTGAGACTGCTGCCCCTTGGCACTGGGCTGGAAACAAACATACCATGAGAAACAGGACCTGTTCTGAGAAACATACAGGCTTCATCAACAGCAGATGTCTGAAAGGAATAATTTTCTGTGGATCATCTTCCCCTCATTGCAGTGCTCTGCCCAACACACTGTACAACCTCATTGGTTGTCTCCAATATCAAAAGATTTAAAGGAAATATAGCCCCAGTTAAATGAGGATGTTACCCACATCACCCAGATCGGATCATCTTTCTGCCCACAGTGCTTTGGAATTTTGGCCCACTGATTTAGCTCTTACCCTGTGAACTTGAAGGAGGGTATAGGTCTTACCACTGCACTATTTCATCTGACAGGTTTCATACAGTGTCCCTGGGCTTCTTAGGAGGCAAGATGCACACAGCCTACATTATGCCCTTGCAAAATAGAAAACAAAGGTGACGTTATCTCGAGGATATAAATCATGTTTTTAATAGGGAAGATGGAATACAAGCTGAAATAAATTTTGCTATAGTTTTCTGACAAATATTCTAGGCATGTAAATATTGCATGGCTAGCCCATATTAGTCATCTGGGGGGGTCTTTATTATAGACTGGGAAGACTCAAAAGTAGAGTAGGAATGGTTGGTAGGACTAATGATTCCTGTTCTGTAAATGAACTATATCAGACCATAAAGTTATTATCTTACTTGTTTCATTTAACAAAAATTTTGAGGTTTAGGGAATTTGGAATCCTTGCTCTTCCCAACAATATCTCCTTCATTCCTCTGGTAGATGGACACATCAAACATTTTGCCTAGACAATACAAGAGAACAATAAATAAAAGTGTTTAAATTTGTTGACGCGTTATGCTTTCTTGTTGCTATCTGGTAGAACTCAACAGCCATCAGACATCTTGGCAACCAAGCACAGCGCATGATAAGAAGAATTAGATTTTTGTATGTGTTACCTAATTTTTAGTAGTGAAAATAAGAGGACCCACAGAGATTTTTGAGGGACAGCCTTCATGGTTCAGGCAAAAAAATTTTGCGAAGACAGACAGTTCCTTAATAAGGAAGAAAAGCTCCTTGCAGAAGCTTTCCCTGCAGCACTTCTTTTACTTTGCAGAATCTGGTGAGTATTGGCTCCATCAGCATTGGTTTTAAGTTGCAGTGGTGCTCTTTGGTGCACCAAGACTTGCACTGTTGCCTTACAGAACATGATAGATTCACCTGGAGGAGAACATTGCTCCCCAGGGAGGTGGTTGAGACACCATCCCTGGAGATACTCAAGGTGAGGTTGGACAAGGCTCTGATGAGCTTGGCCTAGTTGAGGGTATCCCTGCTCACTGCAGGGGGACTGGACTAGATGAACTTTGGAGGCCCCTTCCTGCTCTAACCATTCAATGATTGCGTGGGCATATGTTGAAGTGTGAGTTGAAACTGCTGTGTTTAATATTGTCTAAGACCTCTGCAAAATAAAATCAGAAAGGAGAGCACATCTAGTCTGTTCCCCTGATAATCAGATATTCTTTTGTGGTAGAACTGAGGCATGTTACTGCAGGAAGATAGAAGTAAATAGGTAGTTTTAAAGTCCTACTGTAACTATTGATTTATCCTCTTCAGACAGTTGTGGTTTGAATGCAGAAACAAGGGAGTGGGTGCCTTTGCAAGTTTTTGTGGCAATAAGCAGAACATCTATGGTATCCATGTGGAAGTGGCTGTTACTCTCCATGTGGAAGATCACCACAATTGCTACTTGCATCTCAGTCCTTTTTCTCTCACTGGGTTTAGTTAAGAGACTCATGCAAGCAAGAGGAAAAAGATGTCCCTAAAGGTAATTATTTAGAAATGACTGTACACCTGAAACCACTTCAGCTATGTGGATGAGTGAGTCCTTTCTAGGTATATAAATCTGCAAATGTATAGTAGGTTATAAAATTTATGAGCACCTTAAGACTTACAAATTTTTATCATGCATGGCCTTTAAAACCAAGGGTTGTTCTTAGTCTTACATGCAGATTTTAATTATTATTAACCCTCTGCTCACCCTTTGCCTTGGAGGGAGGTGTGGTGGGAAGAGAGAAAATAAACCCTAAAAAAAAAGGGAAAGAGAGATTGAGTTCACTGTGGATGAAAGCAGTGAAGTTATTTTCAGGTCCACAGATCAGTAAAGATTATACAATCCAGATGGGAGGAAAATGAAGGAGGATATTCCCATTAAATTTTAACTACCTAAATACAATGTTCCTAAAATAAATTATGTATCAAATAAATCACTGTTCACTACAGCTAGATGGAAATCAAATAGTTTTCTTGCCAGAATTTAATTCAATTAACAATGTACTATTAATTACATTACAAATAATTTAATTCAATTAACAATGTAATATTGTTAATTGAGTTGGTAACTGCAACCTTGATTCTGCATTTCTGTGCTCCTTTTGCTGTGATTTGCATGTTTGTGATTTGGATTATTCCTGTCAAAGCATGCACAGGAGTGGAGCTTGCCTGTGACCAGGGGAGGATGAGACTTTACAGGGACCCTGGGGGAGTCACAGGTGGACACAGGATGTTTGGTTCTCACAGACTTGGTGGGCCAGAAAACCTTATCTCAGTGCAGTGAAAGGATATATTCATGCTCCATTGTAGGCTTCAGACCAGTCATGATACTTTTGCACTCCTGTATTTTCTTCTCTCCTTCCATGCTGTCAATTTTTTGTCATGGAGTAGAGTCCTTTTTTTCTCCTTTTTAAGAAAGGAAAAATGACTGCTGTTAGGATTATGTCCTATTACTTAAAGTGATTGTTCTGCTACATGTACACGTAAATTTAATTATAGTGCCCATATCAAAGATGCATGAAGGTTCACTTTTGGGAAGTATGCCAAAGATATCTTCTGAATGTGTAGCTGCTTGGTGTAGGCTTGTGCATGGTAATTGAATTACTGATCAAGTACTGTATCAATGAAAAAATCTTGGTAAATTCTGTGTACTTTGTACTTAAGTAACTATAGCCTTGAGGCTGTGGTAACTGGAGTAACCCTGTTATTGATTTTTTTGTTGTTGTTGAATATGCATATTGATTTTGTTGTTGTTGTTGAATATGCATATTTTGTATCTCTTAATAAATCCATCCTTTTCTAGTTGTTTCCATGTCCTTCAGAATGGGGTTTTTCTTTCAATCACTTGTGAAGGATTTTGCTGTCGCTGCTTATACTAAGGGACTTCTCATACGTCCTTCTGGCAGCCCCATTGTTGCCTTCTCAGCCATGGGGAATCCTGCTGCAATCCACTCCAGTGAATCGCCTTCTTCCTGCTCCCTCCCTTGTGGCTCTTGCGTGACAGAAAAATAGGGCGTACCCACTGCTTTCCATACAAAAAGTCCTTGCTCTAATTCTGCTGGAATTTTGTCAAACAGTCCACTTCTTCATTTCTTCCTCCTGGTCTGTCTGTTCATATCTCCCTTTCTTATTGTCAGAGATACTTAAGGTCACAGGGTTAGGATATGATGGTAAGAAATATAATCCATCCCTTGTGTCTCCCAGGGAACGTGAGAAGCAAGTCTATCAAGATGCTATTTATTTTATGGATTCAAAGTTAATTGCTTTTTCTTTCCACTCCTTTCTTGTATGTTTGTTTTTTCCTCGTCTTGAGTAGGCTACTCCATATTTAAGCTTTGGTCCAAGGGGTAGCTAAATTGGTGTTCTTCACAGTGTTGCTATCAAGTGTCAGAAAAAAAGCAGCTGAAGAAATAGTGGGAATCATCCTAGAATCATCTTCTGTGCACAATTGTTGAAGATGCTTCAAAATAGCATGGGATGGCAAATATAGTAACTCCATGAATATATGACCCCTTATATGTCAGGGTATGTATGGTATGCAGTGGACAGACTTGAGCAGGAGTTACTTTGCAGACCTTCATTTTGGAGTCAGTCTGAATCCCAAAGTGAGATCTGAGCATGCACTTTCCACTTTTCCTAGAGAAAAACAGTTTACTTCACCCTTGTCAGTACTAGATATGACTTATAATATAGATGGCAATAATATAAATGAATCATAAAGGTCATTCAAACTCAGTTTTGGATGCAGACATTATGAATAAACTCCTATAGTACAGCATCAGCAAGAAGCACAGTCTTGAAAATTGACCCAAACCTCTTGTCCTGAAATGCATGATTTATGAAATACGCTTAGTAAATGCCTGTTGGTATTTTATAGACTGAAGGTTTGAAAGAAAATTTCTGACTTGCTTGAAATAATTCGTTGTTTGCTGTATTATACAAGATATTGTTACAAGCTGGATCTGACATCTCCTTTAGCACCCGTAGTCTCTGGTGGCCAGTTCCAGCAACAAATTCATGCATTCTGGAGGTGTTCCAGTGAAATCGAACCCCAGTGTTGCACTCAGTGGATAGGGCATGAAGAACCTGGCTTTGTCAGCTGGAGAAACAGCACCCGGGGACATATGAAGAAGCTATATCAGTCACAGCCAATATGTGGGGAATTCAACGACTGCTATCCAGGTTTTTCCAGTGTGCCTCTGGATGAGAGCTGCATGATCACTGAAAGTAATCCCTGAGTGATCAGTCTCCTGGCAAGAGCTGAGCAGGTCTTGGACTGTGTAACCCTGGCTCATGAGCAAGAAAAGGCATCCAGCAGATGTGATGAGACCTCTGTTAAGTGTGCACTGCTCTGTCCAAGGGAGAATCTCTTCACTTTGAATGTTGCCGGAATATCTTCATAACAGCTGCATTTGCCAAAACTGGAGGGATGGTTTTTACTATTTTTCTCCAGGATCTTGTAACTTTGTGTCCTGTGCTTCGGTGCCTTTTGTGTGTTTGTTTCATTTGAAGAAAAATAAAAAACAGAAATTATCAGGCATGAATATATTTCCACTTGATGCTTGTGTCCACATGGAGAACTGAAATGCAAATCATCTTCTTTCAAGAAGAATTAATTGTTTCTTCCTCTTCTTATTAGGGCTGATGTATGAAACAGTGGAAAAAGAAATGTTTTATTTTCTTAAACTTGGATTACCCTATAAAAGTGACACTTGCAACAATGTCTTGTTGCAAAAAAAAATCTTATTTCTTGTCACTGATAGCAGGTGTTACAGGAGCTTCAATATCAAGCAAATGTCTCCCCCTTTTGTACCTCCCCACAAACCACTCTTTGTGGCATTTTGTGTCAATGTAATCAAAGTATAGCTTCATTCACCTTCACCTTTTTCTCCCCCCCCCCCCTGCCCTCACTAAATAGATCATCCAAAGCAGGTGGGGGAAAAAAATCATCTGTCTGAGGCTCTACCGAAGAATTTGTAATATTACTTTAAATTTTGGTGGTTATGTTTATTTGTTTGTTGTTCGGTGGAATTTTTTTAACAAATTTGCAATGTATTTAGGTCAGGGCATAGTCAGGCTGGAAATATGTTAAGGGTGAGTGTAGGGAGGATGGAGCCAGACTCTTCTCAATGTCATCCAATGACAGGAGAAGAGGCAATGGGAGCAAGTTGGAGCACAAGAGGTTTAGGGTAAACACAAGGAAAAACTTTTGACAGTGAAGGTTAGCTCTGGAACAGGCTGCCCAGGGAGGTTGTGGAGTCTTCATCTCTAGAGACACTCAAGACCCACCTGGGTGTGTTCCTGGATGACTTGGTCTAGGTGATCCTGCTCGGGCAGGGGTTTGGACTGGATGATCTTGTAGGTCCCTTCCAACCCCTAACATTCTATGATTCTGTGAAAGCCCCTTCATTTTTGGACTATATTAATTAAGGCCTGTCTGACATGATGGTGCTTTCTTTGCAGACCATGTATGTTTTACATAGTAGTGCTTTTAAACCGTTATTGAGAAGGAGCCTTGTAAAGGAGAAACATGCAGAGTTCTGGAGTTTAATGCTTAGCAGGAGAGGGCCACACAGGAGGTTATTCAGTGCCGTGCTTTTTACCTGCAGGCTCATTGTCCGAGGAAAAGGTATAACGCTTTCTATGGCCTTGGCAGGCAAGTTGCTGTCCTCTCACCTGCCTTTTGCTGTTCCTTGCCAACAGAAAAGCTTGCAGAAGCTCAGCGCAGGTTTACTACTCTTCGGACTGAGTTACAGTCGACTTTGGATGCACAGAAAGAAGCCAGTGGGGTTTCCACGCTGCAGCGGCGCAGAAAGCCAGTCTTCCACCTGTCCCACGAAGAGCGTGTCCAGCATAGGAACATCAAAGATCTGAAATTGGCCTTCAGCGAGCTCTACCTCAGCCTCATCTTACTGCAGAATTATCAGGTACCTGCAAAAAGAGGTGGCTTTACGAAGCCCTGTGTGTAAATGTCTCTCTGTGTTGTGTATCTTTGAGTTGCCTTTTTCAAGCCTTTTTGTTGTTGGTGGTGGTTTGGTTTGGTTTTTGTTTGTTTTTTCAAAATATTTTTATTTTGGGACCCTAAGCTTTTTTAAGGAAAAGGCAGATGCCTATCAACTAGAAGCATACATTTTCATGTTGTTTCATGAGCTGGGAATGCTAAGCTGACCTGCAGAAGGACCTTTATCTTCTTTCCTTTCCTGGGCTGGCTGATCCCAGTGCCCTTGGCCCAGGCATGTCCAGAACATGAAGTCACATGGAGACCTTCTGTAGTGTATTGTGTTGTGCAGGGCTGGAGCTGACAAGTTGGGGAAGAAGCTATTTTATCTAATATTTGTAATGAAACTGGAAATGCTAACGTACAGTTTCTCTTGTTATCGTGATAGTGACTCTGACCTTGCTGTAACATAATTTCTTCTAAATCCAATTTAAAAAAAAAAAAAAAGTGTTTAATTCTGCAGGGTACAGGTCCACTGGCCTTGAAGTATGGAAAAAAAACCCCAGCAACAAAGTTTTCATTGTACTTGGATTTCTGTCATGAAAGGGCATGGTAACTATTGCACACTTTTTCCAAAATTCTGTACCTCTAGTACAGTGATGTCACATCTTTGAGCACGTGTCTAGAAATTGCTTATGAGTTTCTCAATAAAGCCTTTTAACTCTAAAGAGTTAGTTTCTAGTTCAAAATCCCAGGAAAGGCAGAGAATCTGTAGCTTTTCAGGAATAGAATGAACCAGTATTACCTGCTGTGACTACTTCACTTTTCTTTAAAAAAAAAAAAAAAAGAAAAAAAAAGGCAAGCTTTTACTTTTGATTACAAATTATCTCTCCTGAGGCTTGATTAAGAATTTAAATAGGGGATGACCTAGGTCATTCCTTTGGAAAATCTTTTCATCAGTGAAGAAGAGCATCCTGCACACTGTTTTTTTAGAAAAAAACTAGTGTGTGTCCATGTCCATTGTATATATACTGGTTATTTATGTAAAAGCCATCTGGATGTGATGGCATTCACAGTTTCTAAAAGGACAGATCTGGTTCCTACAATTTATCTTGTTCAAAGAAAGAATGAGAAAAATAAGTTCAAATTCATCATGAAGTGGAGGGCAAAGAGTACAAGTACCAAACCAGACATAAAACCAAATCCCAGAATACTACTCTTAATGATTTATGAGCTTAGAATATAGAAACTAGGTATATTCAAACTCGTGCAGTTTTGGAGAGGGAAAACAATAACCCGGTGGGAAGTTGTCATAGGTAAAGTCAACGGTGGCAGTCTTGACTTAAGGGAAATCCACATGAAGCAAATTTCTCAGTCCATTAGAACTGAAGCAAGAGCACAAGTTGCATGTGCTCATTCCAAAGGCGCACAAACTGAACATCAAAATAAAACTATAATTTGTCTCCAAGGCAACTCTTAAGTGCTTAACTTACCAATGGATAAGCTTATGATAAAATTTATCTATTGCTAATAGTAGTATATCATTCTAGAGTGTGTACATAGAGAAATAAATTTGAAATGCTATGCTTTAGAACAAACAAATCTTGAGTAATCAAGTGTACAGTATTTACTTACAAAAACTATATATAATATCACCAGGCAAATAGAGGCTGAATCCATTTTACTAAGTGGCTGCACATTTTAATATTCTTGCATATAAGCAAAGATTTTTGAGTCCACTGTTTGATTCTATTTGATCTTGCATCATAATATTGCATAAGTTGCACTGTTTAGGGTTTTTTTACCTTTAATGACAAAACATACCGTTAACTAATTTTGCTTCAGTGAATTTGATGAGTAACCAGCAGAAATGGAAATCTGGCTTGGAGAAAGGCCTTTGCCAAATAAAAGCAGCAAGAACATCAAGAAGAAGGGAAACATCTGACTGTATAAATGATGTTTGACTGTTCTGTTTCACGCTTCAATCACTGCATGTTACTTGTCAGCAGCACCACTGTAACCAGCAGTGATTTTATCATGCGCTTTGGGGTTGCAGAATTTATGCAGCCAGAAAGATGAAACACCACTGGAGAGGTTCTGGGATGTCTGGTGTAACCATGTCCCGACCAGCCCAGGCACACCACCTGTGACTGCACATGTGGCAGATGAAGTGGTGTTAGTTCAGACTACAGAAAAATCTCTGTTCGGAATCATCATTTTGTTACATTTTTTAAATCTCCATTCTCTTGAAATAGTGATCTGCTCTCCCTGGGGTGGAATGATGACTTCTCCAATAGAAAGTAATTAAAGTCTCTTGTCTGCAATAATTCAGATCATTAATGCATTGGCTTCCTGCTCCTGTCTCCCTAGCCTCATTTCCCCACCTATATGATAGGGGTCTGGTATTAAATCACTCTAAACATAATTAGATTGAAAATAATTTCATTGAGTAGTTGGCGCCTCTCCCCAGGGCATTGCATTTTGCTGGTTTCTCTGTTTTTCTTTCCAAGTTACTTCCTGAGCTTTTTTAGAAGTTAATCTTGCTATGGTCTGTCTGTGTTCCTGCTGTTGCAGGAGTTTAGCAAGTGGTGTTTTCTATATAATGAAATGCAAGATTTCAAATGCATCTGGTCACAGCAGTTGCCTGCACTGTGATGAGCTTCTCTTGTAGTTACTGTGCATTAGGAGAATGTTGTGTTAGGGCTCACACAGAACTTGGAAACAAACCATTAATTGTTTTAATGCTGCAGTATCATGGGCTTATCACTACAGACTAGGGAGTTATATCTCCCACATTTGCGTGCCTGAACTAGTTTTGCAGTTCTTGTGCAACATGTTCTGTGGAAAAAGATGCTGCTCTAGGGAGGCACTTGTCTGGATTTAATCTGTGGCATTTAAAACTTTTGTGCAAGGGTTTCCCTTCTGTGATGCCCTTATGTCTCCTCCTGCATTAAGGAGGAACATGGCACTGATTTGGCTTTTCAGGGAATATGAAGTTTAGGTAGTTCCCTGCAAATAAGTTCTGTTTACATCCACAATTTTTTTCCTTTTATTTGCAAGCGATACATATTACTTGTAAAATAAAGTAATAACTCAAACTTCCTGACAATAGATGCAATAGCTTTGATTCTTCTTATGAACCATTCCTTTTTAGCTGGCAGTGGAAATACAACCATTTAATTTCTTGCAAGCTGACTGAGGTTAAAAGCCACTAACTCTTTGTCCTTGTCTGCAGAACCTGAACTTCACTGGCTTCCGCAAGATCTTAAAGAAGCATGACAAGAACCTGGAGACGACGCGGGGAGCAGAATGGCGGGTGGCAGAGGTGGAGGTGGCCCCCTTCTACACCTGCAAGAAGATCAACCAGCTTATCTCTGAAACAGAGGTAAAGATGATAGTCTGGGAACTGCTTCTAACTAGAAGGCATTGTTTTCTTGCTACTGATTTCTCATAATGTTTTGCCCTCTCTATAGATCTAATTCAACACCAAGATGACTGTTACTAATTAATTTTGGTAATGTCACTGATTTCTGTCACTGCTTACATAAATTTGGGTATGTTCTCTTCAGCTGGTAATTCTTTGCCTTTATCTCCTTAGGAAGTGGTGACCAATGAGTTAGAAGATGGAGACAGACAGAAGGCTATGAAACGTTTGCGTGTTCCACCCTTAGGAGCAGCTCAGGTGAGAGATCGAGTTATGTAGCAAAAAGGCTTCTCCAACTTGTCAGGGTGCCAAATTAGATTCAACATCTGAACAAAGAAGTGAAAATAATTGATGTGAGCATGCTTCACAAATTGTGTAGGGTGACATGGCCACATAATCTGCTTTAGTTCCAGAAGATTTGAAAATAACTTGCTATTCCTAATGCATGCAGACAATGCAATGAAGGGATGAGATAAATAGTAAAAGGAAATTTGTGCTAATAGTAACATATGCTTAATGTTTTTGTGGTCTGGAATATTTTTCAAAGGCCACTGAAATGCTCAAACTCTGTTTCAACACAGCAACAATGTAGGCAAGAATATTATGCAGCATTTTCCATTTATAAAAGCCTCACTTCAAGAACAAGAACACAATCAGAGATCAGAACATTGTATCCCCAAATTTAAATTTATTTTGCAAATTAATCTGACTTTGCTGGCAACCTATTTACCCCACCTTTGTCGTCTCAACACGGGATGGGGAAACAGTTTGATGCAAACTAAGCTCCAAAGTTTATTAAGAAAAGCAGTCCTTTTATATTCTT
>JAOEGS010004938.1:24050-50365 GCA_025447755.1 Corythornis vintsioides | reverse complement strand
TCTGTTCCTGGGTGACTTGGTCTAGGTGATCCTGCTCTGGCAGGGGTGTTGGACTAGATGATCTTCTAGGTCCCTTCTAACCCTTAACATTCTGTGATTCTGTAATGTGATGGTAGTTTGAAGGTGGATCACCTTTGCTGCACAGCACTATGGGAACACAGGATGTCTCACCTTCATTAATGAGGGCTCATGTCTGAGCTCCAGAGCAGCCAGAGTAATCGATATACAGATTGTCTCAGACCTTTAAAATCAGGAATGTCTCATGATTTGTGTTAATGTCTTGTCCCCTTAACTCCCCCGCCTTTTTCTCAGTCCTGTGCAGTTCAAGAGCTGCATTTCTCTCACTTCTGCTTTACAATTTGGCTCCAATTGCACTAAGCCCCAGAGGACAATTCTTTAAACAAATCAGCCAGTAGTGCCACTGGTCAGCATTAGATAAGAGCAGCCACTCCTTGCTTTCTCTCCCAAGAAGCCATCCCTGTGTCACCCAGGCTTGGGGACAGGTTTGGCATGAAGCTTCCCCACAAACCTCTGTCAGCAATCTGAGGAAGGGAAGTGGGACTGTAACTGACTTACACCTTTTGTTGCATCTCTCCTGTTGTTTAGAAGAGAGGTGCTTCCCTCTGCAGATAGGTAGTCTTGTTCCTGAAACACAGAAATTCATTTCCTCGGTGTTAATCATAGTTGAGTCCCTTTTAAGTCATGGGATCTAATTTTAATAGTAGCCAATTATCTGCTTTTAGAGGCCTCCTAAATCTGTGCCTTCTCAAAAAGTCTTCAAGATTCTATGCTGTTTTTTTAAATTTATTTTTAATAACATGAAAGTTTTCTTGAACTCGCAAAATACCCCATGGAACTTCTTGTTGCCTGCTGCCCAGAGAAGATTAAGTTGATGCCCGAGAAGATTAGTTCTGTTTCCACTTGTGGGAGCTTGGCAAAGGACTGAGAAGAGCTGGTGCTGCTGGGGCACTGCTCACATAGGACTGTGAGGCACTTGTCTGTGCCCAGCAGAGATGAGCTGGTCCTAGGCTGTCCTCAAGGAATGGTACTGGTGATGATTATTTGAAGATTTTTTCTTCAAGAGTCAGGATGTTTCCTCTTCCCTGTCAGCAAGCAAACCTGCCACAGAATATGTGTTAACTTTGTCAGTGGTTTCAGAGACTCATGGCAGGTGTTCTAAAGAGAGAAATGGATTACAAAAAAATCTTAATAATAGAGGAGAAAGAAGGCAAAGAAGGAGAAGACCATCACCTCCCCATACACCTCCCAAAGAAAAGTTGAGTTGTTCATGAAGACCTGGGAACAGATTTCAAGGAATTGTCACTGTATGGGAATTTGAAAGCTCTCCATCCTTCTGTGATTACAAAGGACAGTAAGAAAGTGTATTGAATTTCTTATATATTCTATGAATGTTCTACATTTTAATTTTAGTTTCCAATCTGATTAATGTATTGAATTTTAAAATGTCATAAATGCAATTCTTGAAATGTATTCCAAGGCATACTCAAACATTTAAGGAAACAAAACAGAATTTATAGTGTAATGTGTAAGATATTTTGCCTCACAAAGGGTATTAAAAATAAGTGGTTATGTTTAGAAGTCTGTATGAACAGAGCCCTTTAAAATTCAGTGGTAGAAAGGTTGTCCATGGAGATTACAACTGTAAAAAATACTGCGCTACTAACGCACACTTTATGCTTTCCTCAGCAATATGTAGCTAATGAGACCACTTCAGCTTCCAGTGTACTTATGAATGCTAAATTCATTGTTAAAAAAAAAATAAAAATGAATAAGCAGGAGTGGGAGTGTTATTTAATAAGAATGGTTAACGGTTGGGCTGTCTCTGGGGGAGCAGGTGCTAATACGAAGTCCAAGCAGAGGTAATGGGCAGGTTTAGTGAAGGGGAGCTATCATTAGTGGTTTCATTTCATAGGGAGATTAATAACCTCATTTTCTATTCCTTTCTCGTGACAGTAAAACTGTTAGAAAAGCAAATAATCTGTTTTTATGGGATGAAAAAACAGTGGAGAATAGATGAAGTTCAGTGCACATACATAGTTAAAAGAGGAAGTGATTATCTGAGAGTAACATGTGCAGAAGGATGCAGTGTAGTACAGATAGAGGAAAAAAAATTATTAATTTTAGACCATAGATCTGACTCAGTAGAAAACTCTTGGTTTGATTGCTTGTGCTTATGTGTTTTTAATAAAATCCTTTCTGATTTTTATTTCTCCTTGCAGTTGTGAATCAAAGACCAGTATCACTGATAAAATGGAGGTCAGGAATTTAACAGAATATTGCCAAAAAGATTTGGAAGTGAGTGAAATGAAATCTTTACCTGAATCAGATATTTTTACTGTGTGGGGCTGAAAACTCAGAAATCCTGATACACCTGTAGGCATATTTGGGATTTTCCAGAGTTCAGTGGATTTAAAATACTAAGAGCTATGCTGAGCTTCAGGTGCTTCTGGCTCAGAGGTTATACAGACAAATAAAAAAATAAATAAAATTATGTCAGTTGGACTGGGGCAGACCTAAAGTACCTGTCTGGGCCTCCAGTCTCTGAGGTCTGAATTATCTTGGTTGTAAAAGACCTTTAAGATTATCAAGCCCAATCACTAACCCTATTCTGTCAAGTCCTTGACTAAGCCATATCCCCAAGCACCACAACTTTATGGCTTTTAAACACATCCAGGGATGGTGACTCCCCTGCGGGGCAGTGCAGAGGGCTGAAGCTGTTTGTCTGGGCCCTGCCACACTGAAGTGCTGTCCCTGAAAAGGGGCCAGCCAAAGGGAATTGCTGATGGGGGGGTATTGTGTTCTTCAAGAAGTTCTGCCCACCCACTTTCTTCTCCCTATTTGTTACCGGAAGAAAAATGACAGCAGTTGCCTGATCTTTAACCGTAACCTAACTGGCTAGAAAGCTCACAATCAGTTTGTTTTGTTTTCTCTGTGTATTTTCTTGATTGTTTTATCTAGTGATGTTTCATATTCTTCAGTCCTCTATCATCTGATCTGGTGGATGATAACGGCAGATAAAAGCAAAGATTTGTCTTAGAAACCCCACTGGGGACAGCACGGGCTTGATGTGGCAGAAGCAGTAAGTTCTGCATCTGCTGGTATGCAGTGTAAACTCTCATCAATTAGCCTGTTGTTTGTAGGTTTGTGCTGGCTTCCCAACCCCATGGTGTGTGCTGGTAACAGCAAAGTAATGATGGAGAGGAGATAACTCTGCTTTTTCTGTTGGGTAAGGGTTTTTTTTTTTCTGCAACTCTTCCAGTTGTTTTCTCTCCAGATGTACATCCCTTCAGACTAGGGCCATATTTGAATTGTGCAGAGGACAATGATCATATGCTAAGAGCTGTGTGCAAAATATTTTGGTGGAGCTTAACCATCAATGTGTGCATGGCTTTGGGTCAGTACTCCTGGCCCCTCCTTGTTTAGCAGACCAACTGGTTTCACTCCCTAAAAGTTGAAAACCATCACTTTCAGTGTTGCTGCACTTGCGAAAAGTACCAAGAGTCTGAAGACTTGGGACTACAAACTGGCCTACTTAAAATATGCACTAAGCTACCTTGAAGTACTGTGTTTTGCAGAGTTGGTCAATAATAAAAAAGGCAACCCCAGCATAAGTATAAACTGCAGCTTGGAACTGGGCATTATGGGCTGCAGTCTAGATGAGCTTGCAGACTTTTGTAGATCAATCCCATTCAATTCCATGCTGTTTTACAAGGATTCTTGTAGTTCTACAGATCTATGTATTCAGATCCTTTTTTTGAAACATGTTAAAAGCTGAACTTGGCCTCAGTAGAAGTAGACAGAATTCTCACCAGAGGTTTTAGGGAGCACATCGCTTTGGCTTACAGGTTGGTTTGCAGGAAAATTGCTGCCAAGCACTTAGCTAGATGCTTCTAATACTGAAACCACTATGGGCAGAGTTCTAGCAACATAAACTTGCTTGTTTTAGGATGGTTTATTCTCACCTTGCTTCAGAGAGAAGGTCTAATCAAACCAGTATGCTACTCATTTGTTTTTCTTTACACCAGCAGGTGTGGTTGATCCAATGTGCTCTTTTGGTGTGCTTGCAGGGGTCGGTCCCTGATATGCGACAGGGAAGCTCAAGATACCTGCAGAAAACTTATGGCACTGGAGGCAGCACATAGTGAGCCCAAACTGCTGACAGAGTTGCTCTGCATATTGGTGTGCACATTGCCTCCATTTTGCAGCTTGGTTTAGCTTCATTTTTTCATCTTCAACAGAGAACTTTGGGCAAAATGACACATTCCACATTTGAGAAGTCCTCTTCTTCCCTGCTCTCTGAAGAGACAAGGAGCTGGGTGGCAGCTATCTACAACAAATAACACACTTCTCAACCACTACTTCTCTCTCTGCCACAATTTGCTGCCCAAATCCAAATCAGAGGACAGGTCTAATTGTGAAACGGTCACATTTGATGTTGCAGTGAAAAAAAAACCCTGGAGCACATATAGCATGATTCTCTGACAAAGTGCAAGTGTCAGATGGTCAAGAAAAAGGTCACTTTTATCCCCTGCATGGATTTCTATTAAGGATGTTATGCTAAATGTGCCCCGGTGAAATGCTGGATGTTGCTGTGACAATTACTAGGATTTTCATAATCATTCTTAGAACAGCTACATTTAATTTCTTATATATAATTTAGAATCTCTGTCTTTTTGTTTATTTTCCTATTCCATGGTGCTAACACTAATTTATTTCTAAAAGCAACCCACTGGACAGCTCTCTTTCTCAGAGAGATGGTATTTGAGGAAGACCTGTTTGCTCTCTGTCATCCTTTGTCCATGGCAATCCAGCTCACACTCCTGACAAAGTGAGTGGCAAAACATAATCCAGCTCCTACATGAGCTCCTACATACATGCTAACTGGGGAACTGAGATGCAGGCAGTCCTCCCAGGGAACTCATTCCCTGGGGTTCTGTCATGGTCTCAGCCTGTCCTATCTACTACCAGAGCTGTCCTCTTCCCTTGTGCATCAAAGCAGACATCTGCCATGTGTGTTACTGGAGAGTAGAGGTGCTGGAAAGGTCCTAATTTGTTTTAGGACTGGGAACCTGTCTCCCTGGGACACTGCAAAGTGTTGCCTCAAAGGCACGTGTGGTCTTTCAAGGTGCAGAGGCTCAAAGTCTGCTGCAGACTCAGATGACCATGCTCTGTTCATTTTAAAAGGAACTGGAAGAGTGGGAGAGACTCATTGGCAACTTAGAATGTCTGTGCTGAAAATGCAGGAATCTTGTTAATGAAATGTCTTGCATCTGTTGGCATAAAAAAATGAGAATTGTAGTTTTGAACTCATGTTATTTGACTAAACATAACATGTGCTTCCAAACTGCTTTGTTTTAAATACCCAAATAATGTGAAATTTCCCAGGAACCAGTGTGACCTTCAAAGTTTTCATGTCCTTCATATTTTTCAGCCTCTTTCTTCAGGGCTGTGTTACTTGCCAAACTCATCTCTAAGCTTTTCTCTGTCTCTGATTCTTTATGCACTAGTAGTACTGATGTTTTACAAGCATGGCATTTGTTTGTGGGAGATGCTAAAATGTTTTTCTGGCATAGAAGAAATGTCTGCCCCGAGGAGTTAAAAAACTAAGACTAGAAAAGCTGGACTAAGAAGATAACAGACCATGAGTGGTTTAGGTATTATAGCCTGACTCAAGTGACCAGATTATATTCTTTCCCCAAGTGCAGATCTCCTGTTTGACCTGGGGCAGGTCATGTGGATCCAAAAGTCAAAGATCTGCCAAGCAGCAGTGATTTGGGCAGTATATATCCCTCTTCCTCCCTGTAAGAAAGCTCTGTTCCCACCTCCGTGGACCACTTAAAAAGGAAATGCTTTATATACAGTAAGACCTCCAGATACTAGAAACAAGGAGCAGATTGAGTGCATTAGCTGGGATCAGGAAAAGAGAAGATCCTGCACAAAGGAGCATCATTTGTTGCAAGCTGGAATTAAATTTTAAAACAGTAGAGTGGGTTACACTGAGAGCTCATTCACAAAGCAAACTGGCATGTACTGAACCTCTGCTGGCACAACTAAACAGCTTCCTCAGCCTGACCTTACCCCTCTGTGCTGAAAGGATTCATACCACATCAGCAGACTGGACAGGAGAAGGAGGAGGAGGTTAAAAGTGTCAGGGGTATGATGCAGAAAATTCAGATATGATGTGAAAATGAAGGCCAAATACCAGGGAGGAAATATATTTGTTTTCTGTAATACAGTCTGTATTATTTTGAATAATCTCTCACGGTGAATGATGGACAAAACTGGAGACATGATAGAGTAATAATGGAGTACTTAGCCCAAGTAAAATGATAGCACAAATAGGTCTAAGGCTCTGCTTTTATATATATATATAACAAGAATTGCATCCTCAGGGCAACTCGGAGTAGCATGTAGAAGGTGTTCAAGGATTTCTGTCTTCCCTTAAACTTCCAAAAACAACAGATACTGGTTGGGGAGGCACTGACTATGGTGAGAAGGCTGAGGGGTGTGTGTGTGTGTGTGTGTGTGTGTGTGAAATTGTCACTGAAAATCATTGTTTCTAATGCACTCTTCTCTCTCTTTTCTCTATTCAACAGCTCTGAGCATTAAATGGTTTTAAGTAATCTCCTGGTATGATGGATACACTCAACACCTTAACCAAACCAGAAGCAGTTTGGTCTAGGTTCCAATGAAGATAAAGGCCTCAGCTGTTGCTGAGCCAAGAACTGTTCTAAGAAACCCAGAAAGGAGAAGACTGATGGTGAGCATTGGTGCACATGAGCCTTGAACAATGACCATACAATTAACACAGCAATAGCAGGTGGCTTTTCCACAACTCATTTCTCAAGGAGCAAGGACAGTTGTGGGTACAAGGTGTCTCATACATACTTCTATTGTGTGGAATTTTACTATGAGCTAACTACTTTATTCCATAAATGTAACAGTCTAAGTGAGCCTTCTTTGAGCTTTCCCTGACCTGCAGCCTGGCTGCATGGTGGTGATCTCCCCTTGATCTGGGACACCTCTCAAGGTTGCTCCTGGAGGCAGAGAGAACGTTTACCAACAACAGATTTTTGGTTCAACTTCTTCCTAAATTGCAGTTGGACTGCATACCAGATGACTCCCCTTGAGTGGGGATGCCTCTCAAGGTAATTGAGATTCTTTACCTGAGACCAAGAGATCCTTCCTTACTCAAGATAGAGTGACCCCTTACCTGTGACAGATCCTCAGTAAGTGATTGATAGCATGCTGAATTGATACCAGTGAAACATTAGAAATCTGTGTAGAGATTCAACATTAATTATTACCAACTTGGCATGTATAATGTTTTAGACAGAAACCATTGACCAGGTTTGGGACTAAGTCTGGACTCAACCACACCCAGACTCCTCTCTGAGAAGTTTAGAAAGCAAGGGAGTACATTATGCACCTTGTGACTCAATGGGAGGCTCTTCTTACCCTATAGCATCTCTGGTCTCTGTGCAAATCATTCTAGCTCCATTCTAACTCTTTTCCTTTGATACTACATGCAAGAAGCATACAGAGTGAACCTTGCCATCCAGTTCTTTTACAACATTGTATTAAAACCAACTTGGCGTAATGCCATTGATGGTGATTCTTTAAGTGATCTAAATCACTCATTCCATGACACTGTATCTATAATAATTAAGCATTTAATCTATTAAGCATGTGTTACCCATTCCCAAACCATTTACTAAGGGACTGCAAGAGCACTGTGCGACTATGTTGCAGTTGCTATCCATGTGCTCCAGCAGAGTTCTTTGAGATGTAGAGATCCACATACATTAAAATGTCTTACTATATTATAGACACATCTTGCTTGCTTTTTGCACTCCAGATGACTCCAGGTAGCAAAACAGGGTGGTTCAAAGAAAACATGCCTGCAGCAAACTGCTTCTCAGAAAATGTTCCATGGAAGTGGCCTTCAGTTCTTGTTTTATCACATGGGTGTGCAATGAGTGAAATACTTTGGGGTAGGGTGTAGTTTAAAGGGTTAAAAGAGACTAGAAAATCAAACTAACTTTTTAAGTGACATATGTTGCATTTCTACTTTGTGTTACTTAATGAAATACAGTATTTTTTGTTACGCTGTCCTATCCACTTTAACTACAAGTTTTTTATCTCATACAGGAACCTTTGAAATATCTGTTGACAAATTTGATGAGGAGACAGCAATGTGTGTGAAGCAGAAATTTGAAGAATGAAAACCTTGACCATTTCTGAAAGGTGATAAGAAAATGGCAGAACCTTTGGCTCTCTACAAAGTGGAACAAGTAGGTAATGGGCTCTCTGTGAGGACTGATTGTTACCACTTTAGAAATATAGAGCCAGTTCCAGCAATGCACAAGCCATGAACCCCATAGCCTGTTGAAACTAGAGACATCCTGCCCGTGTCTTTTGCCTCTGGGAGTTATTTGTTTATATTGGCACTGAAAAGTGGGTTGGTGTGAAGTACCTGCCTTTCCTAGAGCTTGGTTGTGACTAACAGCATAATATTAACTGGCAGGTCCTCCTTGGAAGCTGTGGTTTTAGTTGTGATGAACATATACATGGAATAGGACAAAATGCCCCTCAAGTTTTTTTGCCCATCTAACGGGCAAAGTGGGTGGTTCAGGGGTGAAAATACCCAATACCTCCTAAATGAGACCCTGGCACCTGTCCAGCCAGGGGGCTCTTAGCCTAGGGTGATCCCATTCTCTGCCCCCTTCCCACCCTTGCTTCCTTCTCCCCACTTGCGACTGTGTGCAGGAGGTTCTGACATGGTTCTCTTTCGCCTTTCTCATGAAAAAACCTCTGCCTGCATGCCTTCTTGATTCACAGGGTCAATTTTATCTTATTCCCAGATTAAGAGAAAAATTTTTAAATAAATAAATAAAACAAAAATTATTAAAAATTAAACACACACTGGACTAAGCCTGGAACTTTTGTTTGAAATAGTTGCTGTAATGTGGAATTGTCTTCTTACCCAGCCGGAAGTTCTGTATTGCTGTTACTGAGGCAGTCAGTGAAAGTTAAGAAGTAATGTAAAATCAGAAAAAGGAGACAGTTCCTTCTGTTTTGTTGTAAACATGTTTTCTCCTTCAGTATCTTCACCTAAGGTATAGAGGGGAGCAGGATCTGAAGTGCACATAAAACAAGCACACAGTCCCTAAAAAGTTTCCTTCCTTGTTCTGCTGGAAATACTGCAGTACTATACATCCTGCATGGACTGGGGCTGTTAGGAGTCAATCCACTCTCTTTTTGGGCCAGAGCAGAAAGTCTGTAATAATTAGATGCTTGTTAGCCATTGGTACAACAAAATTTGATTTATTGTGCATGTGAATTTACCTGGGAGTTCATTCTTGAATTTACACCTTGACTTCAGTCCTTTCTCTTTAAATGCCTTCTACAAGAATGCAGCTAGAATCCAAAAGATTCTGGTTTTAGTTCAATAGCAATGTAAGATGTTGGAGTGCTGAATTCACTTTGTGATCAGGCTAGCGGTGAAATAATAAAAATTATTATTATTTTTTTCATTCAGGTCACTTGCTGAGGGAAGCCCTCATAATCTTCCTGAATTACCAGTGGAGTAAATTTTAAAAAATGAAAAGAAAAAAAAAATGTTGGAAGCAGAAGTAATTAAACCATTAAGCCCACACTGAAGGAATGGTAGGGTGAATACAGTCAGGTAGCTTGCTTTTTTTTTTTTTTTTTCAAGAGTTTTCCTTTTGTTGCTTTCTTTCAAGTGATTTCAAAAGCATTTCAGAGGGAAGATTAGTGCTTTTCCTGAATTATGCTCCAAGCCAGAGCAGTCATGTGGGATTTGTTTCACCTGGAGTTTCTCAAAACCCGCTTCACACTGGGGTATCCATCTGTGTCATGAATGCTGCTGTGTCTCATTATCTCCCTGTTCTCATCTGGGTCAAAAGCAAAGATTGTGAATATGTATATGTTCTGGTCACGTCTCTTTCAAAGGAAGCTGAAAACAAGTTTATTGCCTTTAATGTTTTTGAATCATAGATCCCAAGTCCTCCTCTGACCTCCTCTGTTAGCGTGCTCTGCAATAGGCTTTGCTAAGTAGTAGCTGGCACCCTTAGAAAAACTGCAGAATAACGATTCCCTTGTCTGCCTCGCTGCCTCTGCCCGTGTGTATCCCTACTGGGGCTTAGACCTGGCAGTCATGGGGGAGAGAAAATAAAATGGTTTATTGGGCTGTAGGACTCACTGTTCTCTCAAGAAAAAAAAAAAAAAAAGCATTGACAAAAGTAGGAAGAATAGTTAATAGTATTTGTAGGGAAGATTTACAGAGTACAAATTAACCATTGCACCAAATATCTCATTTGATTGTTTTGTCATGTGCTGATTTTCAGTATTTCTATTGCTGGTACCAAGCAGGAAATAAATGGAAACAAGGATGTAAAGGGAACATTTACGTATGAATTAATTTGTTTGCCTTTAAAGCTAAGGCCATTCTTACATTTCAAAGCTGCAAAAAACTTCTGAAGTTTCATTTTTCTCCTACTTCTACAAGGTCATTCAGGCTCCTCTCTCTTTTTTAACTCTGCCATATGTATGAGTGAACAGATAATTGATTAATCAGTAGAGGGGAGCGCAGCTCTTGCTGGAGACAACTGGAAAGAAACTGATGGGATTTTATTTCCCTTGCAGCCAAACATTTTGTATTGCATTAACATCTTTTCATCACTTTTTGGTGCCAAAGAAGTGGTTAAAGTGAAAACCACAAAACTTTTGCAGCTTCTCAAGCCATTGAAATCAAGAAAGTATGAACATAAATGAACAGAAACCCACAAGTTCTTTCCCAATGAAGTGTCAGTGCTTCCTCACCTTCCTGCAGCACCCATGCACAGAGATTTGTAGTGAATGGATATGAGGACTGGGATGGGAGATGATGGGCCTCAAAATGAGTGGTGGTTTGTTTTTTTTTTCCCTTGGAGGAGGAAGAGATGGCCTTTTTTTCTGGTCTTGATATGATATTCTGGAGCCAAAAGCATCATTCCAGAAAAATAAAGCAGCAGGTAAAATGGCAGAGGTCATGTTGACAGTGACAGGTGTACTTGTGCCTGTGATTAATACAGAATAGTAAGGGTTGGAAGGGAAGCCTGTTCTACTGTCTAACTATTCTCTCAGTAAATAATTTCTTACTAATATCCAATATAAACCTCCCCTTATGCAACTTGAGACCATTTCCTCTTGTTCTATAATTTGTAAATTGGGAGGAGATCAACACCAGCCTCGCTACAACCTCCTTTTAGGTAGTTGTAGAGAGCAATGAGGTCTCTTCTTGGTCTCATCTTCTCCAGACCAAACAATCTCAGTTCCCTCAGCCTCACTTTGCAAGGCATGCTTTCCGGACCCCTCACCAGCTTTGTTGCCCTTCTCTGGACCTTCTCCAGCACCTCAATGTCCTTCTTGTCTGTGGTGCCCAAAACTGGACACATTACTCAAGGTGTGGTCTCAGGAGTGTCCAGTATAGGGGCACAATCACCTCCCTACTCCAGTTGTTCACACTGTTTTTGATACAGACCAGGATTTTGTTTGCCTTCTTGGCCACCTGGGCACACCACTGGCTCATCTTCAGCCATCTGTCCACCAGCACTCCCAGGTCCTTTTCTGCCAGGCAGCTCTCCAGCCTCTCTTCTCCCAGCCTGGAGTGTTTTCTGGGGTTGTGACCAAAGTGCGTGACCTGGCCCTTGGCTTTGTTAAACCTCGTCCCATTGACCTCAGCCCACTGCTCCAGCCTCTCCAAATCTCTCTGCAGAGTCTTCCTACTCTCAAGCAGATTGACACTCCCACTTAATTGTGTCAAAGGGAAATTTACTGAGGGTGCATTCAATCCCCTCATCCAGGTCATGGTTAATGATATTAAACAAGACTGGTCCCAAAACTGATCCCTGAGGGACACTGCTTGTGACCAGTCACCACCTGGATTAACTCCATTCACCACCACTCTCTGGACTCAGTCATCCAGCCAGTTTCTGACCTTGCAAAGTGAGAATCCATGGTGGGATTAGTTGCCCTAGGACATCTTGCATGGTCTGTATTGCAGCAGACATGAGTAAGGCTGATTAGCTCTGGCCATCTGGAAATCTGGCCTTGTACCAGACAACCACAGTATAACTCAGAGAACTATTCTTCCCTGCCTCTTCTTCTATGAATTAGTAGCCATAAAGCACAGCTATGGGCAGCAGCAAATCTTTCAATAATATCTGCCTTCTAAGGCCAGGTTACAGCCCAGGTTTCTCATCATCTCTCTCTCTCCCTCTTTCTTGCTCTCTTTTAGGGATGGGTAACAATAATACTACACATTACATGTCCTCCTTGCAGCTAGATAACTAATGATTGCCATTATATCTCTGCCAGAACTAGCTAACTGCAATACTCTTCATTATATATCTGTCTTAAAGCCAGTAACAGCAGTACTCTAAATTATGTACCTTTCTTCCTTTTTCTCTGTCAGGCAGGTAATTGTTATGCTCATCTTTATGTATCTTTCCTGGAGCTGTAATAGTTTTCATTGTATCTCCTCAGAGCTTATTATGGTAATGTTCCTTACTGTATCTTTCAGAGTCATAAGCTGGTAATTTCAGAGTCACCTCCATAGTATTTTACTTTCTATATTTTTTACTATTTGAGTAATTAAAATAATGTCCTTAGGCTAACAGCTCTCATAGGGATTGTGCTTTTCCTCTCATGATCTATTTATAGACTGTCTTTGGCCTGGAAGTGTCCTGTAAAGTGGCCTTTGCCCATTCTTGACCCCAGGGCTGGCTGGTGCCATTTGGTTTTTAGTTTTTAGCAGTGCTTTACTACCAAGCCACCATGACTGTGGGTTCAGCCATGGGTAATGCAGAGAGGGACTTGGCCTCCTCTGGTACTTAGGGCTCACATTGTCCTTCTGTGTCCTCATTTGCATGTCCAGCATTGCAAATGAAGGTGCTGAGTTATTTGGAGGAAAGGGCTGCTCTTTTATAGTACCTAACACTGTTACTCCTGCTTTTGATTTCAGTCTTCTTTATCATCTCATAATACAAAATCTTCTGTGGATGCGTAACCAAGTCATGTTTCACAAACTCAGATATGACTCCTTGATGATTATTAAGAATTATCTTCCTGGGATTTCAGTGTTTACTCTTCATTTTTCTTCTGACAGTACAATGTCTTCTGTGAGGCCCAGATGGGGCAGAAATAATACTGTGTGGTTTAGGTGATCTTCCTCCTTGCAGCATGTATACTAAACAGGTTAATAAACCAATAGTTGGAGATCTGTTTATGTAAAATAACTCCAAGCAGTAAGCCCAAACTGAAAATCACTTGATAAACTATTCAATAAATGTATCTTCATAAATAGCACACAGGAATAAATTGGAACTGGTTTGAGAGCAGAAAAGGAAGGCTACATTTGCAACATAGTTCAGAAACTGTAAATCAAATCAGACCAATTTTGTCTCCTGTTCCAGCTTTTATTAAAAAATCAAAATTCAGATCAGTCTTATGAAAAGATTTCCTTGTACTGGTTGAATCTCATAAGTAAGCCTGACTACTTGCAAGTGAACACCACCTCTAAAAAAAATTGGAAATGCTGCCTGCCCGTATCCCCAACATGAAATGTCTGAGAAGTAAAATACATTTCAAAAAACATTTAATCTGAATTTTGAGTCAAACTGGAGTAGATGCAGCTTAGAAAAGTGACACAGATCCAAGTTATGGGCATAACATATGGAGAACTCTTAAACCTCACAGGAAATTAATAGGTATAGCTGAAGGGGGTCATTTCAAGAGTGCAGCCATAGAAGTTGTTGCAGACCTGTGAATAACATTATAGTGAAGAACTGTGTTATTAAAATTGCCACCTTATTGACTGGCATGGAAAAGAATCACAGAGGAAATCAGCAGTACTAAGGTCTAATCACAACAAGCCAATGAAAATGTAGGGCATTCTGCAACTTGCAAGCTGCAAAGTTAATTGCAAGGAGAACTGTATTTAGGAAATGGGCATCTAGCAAAGCCAATCTAAGTGAAGTTTCCTTCATCTTAGATGAGAAAGATATGCTGGCAATATTTTTTTTCATATAAAGAAAATTGAATTCTTAGCCAGAATAAGGTGGGGGGAGGGGGTGGGGGGGCAAAATGGAATCTAGTGTGATTGTGAAATTCCCTCTGTGGTAATCCAATATGGAGACCATCAGCCAGGGGAGGCTTTATCTGTCATTGCCTGACAAGGAGAATTTTCAAAGCATAATGCCCAAAGGAGTCAGCAGAGGTGATCACTGTCAGCGGCAAAAGGCCATCGACTGTTAGAGCAGAGCTAGGGTAGCACTGAGCATCTCCTGTAGCAATTGCTCCTGCATAAGCTAATGTCATCAGGCATTTGGTGTATGATTCCAGCAGGTATGAAAACAGCCCTCATAAAGAGCTTGAAAGTAACAGATAAGTCCATGCTGCTCAAAGTGCTTCAGTTCTTTGTGCCTCCGTTTCTTGGATGACATGTATTTGTCTCATTTCGCCACAAGCAAAACATGTATGTGGGCACTCCTGCCTTTGCTTTATATAGGGAGGGTGATGGGCAGTGAGAGGCTACCAGATTGCACCCTAACTGTAAATGTTACATGTTCCATTTATCAGATTGAACTGAGGTATGATCATTAATGTGGTATCTGCAATACAGCTTTGCACAGCCTGGTTTTACACTCCCCAGAAAAAAAAACAGACTATGAGTTCACCAGTATTAGCAGCTCCCAAGATCTGTGGTATGTAGCACCAAACAAGCAGGCTCTCTGTTTCAGATCATGTCTTTTTATGTTATGCCTCTGCCACCTAAAAAAAAGTTGCTTAATACTTGTTGTATTGCATTGACTATGTTAAAAGAATGATTTCTGTCTACCTGCTGATATAGAGAAATACAAAATGAGCCATACTATGTGTCTAACAAGGTCTGCTGATCTCAGTTCGTAATACGCCAGCATAGGCAGCTGTAATGAGAGCCAAGACACTTACTGATGAGGAGCTGAAGGAGTAAAATTCTGATAAAAGAAATAGTCTACACTGAGGCATTTCTCTGATTTGTTTCAAATGAAGTAAAATCACTTGATTCTTCCTTTAAATAACTGGAAAATTTTTATAGGTTTAAAAATGTGTACAAGGTAGTTTATGCTTTTGCAAGGGAGCTGCTTTCAGAGATCTGCAAATACTTATGTTCTGATGGGGGCAGTACTAAACAAAGAAGAGTTACATAAATGCCTTGTAGTACAAGCTTCGTGTGTTATGAATATTAAAAATAACTCCTCCATGCTCACAGAGTCTTATTTCAGTGAAGCATGCAATGTTTTCCATCCTTTTATGCATGGTTTCAACTACAAAACCATTATGGAATTGAAATTTATCTGAATATCCAATATATGGTTACGCCTTGGCAAAATGCATGTGAAATAAGAGAGCTAAAGAGGGAAAATATTTAATATTCATATAGGAATTGACATATAATCAATACACTGGTTTGCCTTTTTGCTTAGTATTAAGTGTAGCTTTTTTGTGTTTTAGTTTCCATCAAGCTTCAATGAAGCTGCACACAAAGAAGAAAACCAACCTAAACAGAGACGAAGTCTCAAGTGTCAATTTGACTTTTGTGATTGACAAGATCCATGTTCTGGGGCTTTCTGTTGTGAGACCAGGCCCAACTTTGAACATCTAGGTCCAGATTTCCTAAGGATTTGGGGAAGGTCTTGAAGTCACACTCATGCTTTCAAGCTTTGTATGAATTCATACCAAACCTCTTCCTGCTCATTTAGCCCGGCTTCTCATATAAAATGTGTCTCTGGATGGGATAATCTGTCATTCTTACCCCAGTAACTTTTGAAACTATTCACTTTTGATGTTTCCCCAGGGATCACAAGATTCAAAACATTGTATTTCTACAAGCATAATGAATATAAACATCTGGATGAAGGAAATAGAGGGTAGAACTGTTCCCCACTAAAAAAAAAAAAAAAAAAAAGAAAAAAGAGACTGCAGTGGCCCCCTCCTTGTAGGTATCCAAGAGTTGTGAATTAGGAAAAAAGCACAAGATTTCTCCATACACTTCAAAAATCTAAACACAAGGCACGGACTCATAGTAAAACAGGCTCTTATTCATCTATATGGGAACTCTCAACTGCTTTCTTTGCTAGCCTGGTGAAATATTTTTAAGCTTCTGTCATCAGACTTGCTCCTGAGACTGGCAAACAGGGTTTGCCAGGATGGGATAGGAACCCGTTACCTTTGACAATTAATGTGCATATACAAACTGGTTCTTCAAGCACCCACTTGACACCTGATTCACAGAGCATGCAAGAGTGATGTGAACCAGATTGTAGTCCTGAAAAAAAAAAAAACATTTTGTGAAGAGCTAGGGTTTGCTTTTCCGGTTTTTTTTCTAAGATCTAATTAATTGGAGCAGAGAACAGAATGAGATCTCACAGGGCCTTTCAGCCCTCTCTGGAAAGGAGAAAAACTCCCAACCAAATAAAAAATCTTGATTATTAAAGCCATTTTTAGGAGTTGCCAGGAAATTTGAATACCATCAATTACGTGCAAGACAAATTCCCATGTTTTTATATTCACAAAGGCCTTAAAATTAATACAGGAAACGAATTTTTTTGAATCTCACATACAGTATGTAAATCAAGGAAAGACCTCTTTTCAAGAGAATGGTATTTCTAACAGTTACAAAACCTCTGATAACTTTTAACTGTTTAAAATTTCCCAGGTGCATGTACCCGTGCTTTCCTAGGAGAGCCTGTTATCTATCTTCTTGAAATGGCAAATACTGTATGAGAGTTTCCAATTTTCATTGGATGTGTCTGGGCCAAATTGCACTGCGTGGTTGTCAGATTAGATGGTTGGCTTGTATTTAATATACCAGGATAAACTGTAATTATATTAATTTTGAAGTTTTAGACATATATGACAGTGTTAATAGATGTTTGATCTTAATCATTGCCAGGACATGAGAAAAGGTGAAGAATACTGGGGAAAGAATTAAAGGAGTAACTGGATAGTTTTGATAGAGGTAGCCTTTGACTAACATAGTTTCCTCTGTATTCAAGCTGGGTATCAGAAAATAGTTCCCACTCTATCATATGGCCTCAGCAAGCTAAAACCTAATCTTTCAAGGTTAGTGTTGCAATGGACAATAGATCATCAAAATTCATCAGATTGCATATGGTAAATTCAAGATTTCAGAAGGTAAAGAATAAAGATTCTTCTTCTGAAGATTTAATGGCACGCAGAGCAATGAGGAGAGACAGGCTTTGTCCAGCATTACAGCAGACACATGTCTCCATCACAGTGAGGCTAGAGATCTAGAAAGAAAGCAGAAGGATAACTTCTTTATTTCAATATGTCATGGTTCTGGTGGGGCAAAAGCTGATTTGGGTTTTATTTGTTTGTTTTGTTAGTGCTAGATTTATGGTCTTAGAAAGAGGGCTCTAGCTGTAGTGTGGACTTTCCAATTATTTTGTGGTCTACAGATTTAGAAAGGGGGAACACACCTGCATGAACTCGTAGGTTTGTAATAATATTGCTATAGTCTTTGGATTGCTTTCATCAAGTTTCTTACACATCAGGTTATCGTTTCAGAAAGGTGCTATCAAGAAGAGTCAATTTTTCTTCTGTTTTCTTTACCCTAATGTTAGATTACAAAACAATGTTTTATAGAATTGGGTATACATTATTTTTCATGTAGATATTATTCATGCTGGTACATTTTGGTCATAGTTCACAGGAAGATTTGGTTTCAGAAAAGAAGCAATTAGGAGAACTGTTTTCCACTGAAACTTTGTTTGGCCCACAGCAGGGATCAGTTCTGCATGAGACCACAATCTTTTTTTCCACACAGCGGTTACCCTAGGGCTGTTTTACTCAGAATATAGTTTACGTGCATTAACCTGTAAAATTTTGAAAGGAAATGAAAGATGTAGATCTGGTATGAGGAATCATATTGGAAGAAACAAGTAGTTTTGATTCAGCTCTGTGAACAACATGTTTTACACAGGGTTTGTGATTAACATGATATGAAATATTGGGATATTTCATAGCAGAACAGGATGAAGGGAATGTAGAACTCTTGTGCGAGTCCCAGGATTGCTTTGCAGTTTTCTGGACTGTCCATCTAACTGAGCCAAATTACTTTTGAGAGGCTTTCTGGTTATCTCTGTAGGCTGGGCAGACAAGGAGTATGGAGAGCGACACTTATCAGTCCAGAGAATAATCACTCCTCCCCAGACCACCAAGTCATACTGTCTAAATGAGACACAGGGACCAGAGTAAACATGTTTGTTTAGCATCTTTCTTAAAACTGACTGGGGGGCAGTGCACTGCGAATGAGGAGTCCTAAAGTAACATAGAAGCAGGTGTGCTCTGTATGTTCTGTCAACCATGGCAACGTGCTGAAGGGAAGCCAGGAGCACATAGCATCAAAAAAAAAAAATTGCGGATGTAGATTATGTTCTCAAAAGTCACTAAGATGATGCTCTGGGTTGTGCCAGAGGTGAAGACCAGAGAATAGAAAGATGTGAATGTTTTAGGCTAACAGCATGATTGGACACAGGATTTGTTTGTTGTTAGGACTATTAGATTACTAATTGGCCCTTGAGTTATTGGGAAGTGTGGCTCAGGAAATCCTTTCCCTTTTACACAAGAACTGTGAGCTTGAACCTTGCAAGCTGTGTTGCCATTACAGGTGTGCTTAAAAGCTTAGAGGTAGTGAAACTTTCACATTAGCTGTAGGTTTCAAAAAGTGCATAAATAAACAAATCCAGTAAAGACCCTGAGCTTACCCCTGTCCTGACCTCTGTGATTACCCACTGAGGTAGCATCAAGAAGTGCTGGAGTGAAATGAGATCATAAAAAAATAACAGTGACAGAGCAGATTTGTCAGCCTAGGGAGGTTTCAAGAACTACAGTGAAGATGGGCAAGGTGATCTGGGGACAAAGACTGCGATATCTGGAGCTCTCAAAAATGGTAGTAATTTTTAATGGGAGCTGATGGAGCTCAGTTAGCACTACAGCTTATCATTTTAGAAAAATGTTGTAAAGGTAATGTTATGGCCTGTTTCTGAAGGAAATTACAACAGTTTCCCCTTTGGAAAAGACTCCCCAGAGCCAAGTTGATGATTGAGTTTTGCATAAATTACATTGTCTACAGGCTCATTCAGAGCAGCCTCTGTACCAGTGCAGGGGATGAATAAATCCCTTGGATACAGAATATAACAGAGACAGATGTGGTGTGTACGAGACTGGCAGCCCTACACAGTGCAGTACAGGCATGTGGCCTGCCCAAAAATCTACAGTCTGAGTTGGAAACCCATCATCACAGTTATCATCCTTTGGAGGTCAGAGACGCTCTTAAGAGAATGGAGACAGGCGGCAGCATGTTAGTAACAGCCTGCCAAAAACACTGTACTACACCAGCTGGCAAGGGTCAAAATAGCACTGCAAAAATATCTCCAAGAGGGGAAGATCCGAGAGTTGAGAGACAAAATATGTTAAGCATATAGACTGTGTCTGAAAGAGCCCTTGGTGGCAGCACACTGCTGCCAAAACATGGGCTGGGATCTGCCTGGCTCAGGGCTTTCTAATGACAGGGCAAAGAGTGGTGACACTCTGTGCCTTGGACGCTTGTGATCCTTCAGGGTGGGAAATTACATGCCAAAGAACCAGCATTTCTGCTATCTGCTTCATGGGACTTTTTAGGTTTTGCAGAAGGTAATGTGCTCCTACAGACTGTCAGTAATTGTGCCAGGCAGAGACAGACCCTCAGTGCTGGAGGGACCCAGTCTGCCCTGAAATGTGCTTCTCACCCTAGTGCAGACTAGGAAATCTGCCTGCTTTCATGTTATACTGGGAAAAGCCTGTTAGGGTAATACTACTGTGTAGATCACTTAAGTGTTTTGAAAAGTGCTGAGTATGTGTGGTCTTCAATAAAACAGCGTTTCCCAGAATCACAGAATGTTAGGGATTAGAAGGACCTTGATAGATCATCTAGTCCAATCCCCCTGCCTTCTTCTGTTTTTAGGCATTTTAATGGAAATTTGCTAGGACTGTACTGACAACATATGAGCAAGGCACATAGATGTGTCTGTGATTTTGTGTTGCTTATGCAATTGGTTTTCTAGATATGTTATTTTGTATATTTGATTGGTGTTATTTTGCTTTTGAGTCTGGCCAGGGTTTTGTAAAATCACACCCGTGTGAAATGAATCCCTTCTGAAAGGCTGGAACAATGATAAAAGAAATGTATTATTTTACTTTCTCCACATATCTGGAAAAAACCTGGTGCTTTTCTGAGAGGAAAGCTCTTAGAAATTAAGTGGTATTTTGGGGCAAAAGACAAGGCTGGAGACAACCCTGTGAACTATGGGCTGGTAAAATCCAAGGTGAGCTTTCACTGAGCAAGCTGTTCACTGTCCCTGGTGTGGGGCACTTGGGGACACTTCACCCCTGTGTTGTTCACCATCCTGCATCATTTGTCTTTTTGCTCTGTACCTTTTTCAGACAGGTGTAGATGAGGCTCTGGTTTTAGACACTCCACATACTGTTTCAGCACATACCATCTTGCAGAGGAGTAACTATTTTTTATGTCTGGATGGAGAACTCTTTTAGATGTTTTTTGTGTTACCGGAAGCTAGTACTTGCACATAATACTGAATGTATTAGTTATACATACAGCCAAGTCAGTTTCAGAGATGTCTCATTTGGCTATGATCATTTGGATAACTGCTCGTTAGTGTGTACCTGAAGAGTCCTAGAAAAACTTTTATTGGCAAATAAGACATAATTCCTAACCTTCAGCAATTGTGAAAAATGGAGAAAAGAACTTAACAAATATGTAACTTTTTTAGTGGTTCTCTCTTTTTATTGACTTGGTAAAGCAATTTTCAAAATTATATTTCAGGGCTAATTTTAAATGACCACAGTCTCTGGACATATCTTTAGGCTATTCAATACATTTGTACTGTATTTTGTGCAGAGTATACATTTTTAGCTATTTTTTTCCTTGTTGAGAGAAATATTGATTTATCCAATGGAAGCTAATTAATTTAGAGGGGAAAAGTGTCATCCACAAGGGAAAGATAGAGAGGAGGAATATTTGGACAACGAATAGATAGTAGAAAACATTTTTTTGTATAGATGAGTGCATTGAAGTTAAAGGGAATATAACTCCTCACTGCTATGGAGATAAATTTCATTGCTGACTGAAGAGAGGTTTCCTGAATCTCCTCCTCCAATGTCGATCCATGTCAGATATGGTCACAAATGCACATTTGGTGCCCAATCCTGTCAGTTCTGTCCTTCAATGTGTTTCAGGCAGGATTTTAGCAAGTATCTTGGGCAGGATGGAATGGAGAAACCTTTCCCATGAAGCTACTTTGCAGGCTCATGACATGAAAAGTCATGTGGAATAGGCTACCCAGGGAGGTGGTTGGGGCACCATCCCTGGAGATATTCAAGGTGAGGTTGGAAAAGGCTCTGCGCAGCCTGCTCTAGTTAAGGGTGTCCCTGCTCACTGCAGGGGTACTGAACTAGATGATCTTTGGAGGTAACTTCTAGCCCTAAACATTCTATGATTCTATGACATGCTAAACTCCCAGTTCCTGATCAAGGGTGAGGGATCAGCCACTCTTCCACACATTGCACCCACACAAATTCCCTTGCATCCCTGTGGGTTGAAACCGCTGGTTTGAGGCTATTCTTTGGGGAATTGTGCCTTCTAGTGGTTTGGGGTGGAAATAATGCAGGCAGGAAGATTGAAAAGATCTGAAAGTTTGCAGATAGCCGAATTTAGGAAGGCAATGAGGTGTTATTAATCTGAATTATTGATAATAAAAAAAATACAGACAGAAATTTACAGGTTTATATATATAGGTATATATATGCATATTAAAATACATTATTTGTGTAATCACAAATTTGTATCCAGCTTGGAGCTCTCAAACTAGACAGAAAGCTCTCAGGTGAGACCTGCCTCTTGACTTTAAAGCCTTGTAAACATCTGTCTCCTACTTGGCTCCTGACATGACTCAGTGCCTGGGAGATGAGCTTTTTATCTGCATGCAGGAAAGCTGCAGTTCCAGCAAGACTTCAGCACAGTTCCTGTTTGTTTCTATCAGTATAACAGGGAATGGCATGGGAGTCAATGTTACTTGTCTGCTTTGGAGGTGTGCTTGATTCCCACTGAAGGAATTGGGGAAAAGGATATGAAGAAGGGTTGTGAGTTCATGAAAAATATTGTTTTGAGGCAAGTGAGCATTGGATCCTGGAGCTCCCTCTGGCTTGAAGGCAATAACTGAGTCTCCAAGCCTGCCTTACTGAGGTAGGAGTAGAGGGTGATGTTCAGTCAGACAGATTGCCTGATCTGCTCCCTCGTGAAGTCAACCTGCAGCAGCCAGGAGGCAAAATACTTTCTGTGCCCTCCTGTGACAAAGCCCCCCCATCTTCACGAGCCATTTCCCCATATCCCTGTATATGTGTTACACAGGTACATTCCTTAGCTGCAACACAAAATGCTGGGGAAGGAGAGTTGTCTTTCATTTAGTGTCTGTTGTTTTGTTTTGTTTTGCTTTTTAAGTTTTTGCATTTGTTCAGCTTTTCCTTTTTGAGGGGAGAAACTCTGCCTCATGGAGAGATGGAACTCACCATGCTGCAATAATCAGCCCAGGGGCTGTTAGACAGTTTTGAGAACGTGTCGTGCCGATTGTGTCGGAGTCGTGCTGTCGTGTCAGGTGTGCAGAGAGCTGAGAGGTGCTACCCGCATGCCAGATGATAGTGGCAAAATTACCACAGCGACAATGGTCACTAAAACATTTTCAAATGCAGTGTTCTGTGTCATATTTTGTGACCTCCAAAACAAGTGTGTCTAGAGAGCATATGGGTTGAATGAAAAATGCAACTAAAATTAGCAGATGTTTGTGCAGCTTTTTAGCCACAACTGGAGACCCCTTAGTGGCAGGAGTTACATGGGCAAGCTAATCTTCCTCATCTCAGTTACAGTGCTTGAATCTGTTTAGATTTGGTCCATGGTAAAATAGCAGCCTAAGGGGACTATCTTTGGGATGCATTTCATTTCACTCTTTGAACGGAGACAGACTTTTCTTCAGTGTGACTCAGGAGCATAGTACAAAGGTGGGAAGAAATTTTCTAAAAGACCTGTATATGTTTTTCATTTGTGGCCAGAACAATTCTTCCTACACCTATCACAGTCCTGTGGAAATAGTGTCACAGCTGACTTGGACTTGCAGTATTTTGGTGTTGTGCATTGAGATGTGTTTTAACCCTGCATTCTTCTGACTCCAAAACTACACCATGAGTGCCCCACATTCCTCTGCCAAAGTATGGCTTAGAAGTGTAAGAAGAAAGAATAACCTTTTTTCGTTCCCTCACTGAGATTCCTTTAAAGTGTGTTTCTCCAAATGGCTCCAACTAACTTCATTGCAAACAAAATAAAAAGAAAACCAACAAAAGTTTTGAAATACAAAGGCTAAGGAAAATGAAACGTAACCCATCTGCCTATGCAAAACAGCCTTGACTAAAGCAAATACTTTCTTATGAAGTGTAATTTACCAAATACTTAGATAAACAGCAATAGTTAGTCTATTTTGCAACATCAAAGGCTTTCCTACATTTCTTGATCTTATTTCAGCTAGTGCCAACTCCTCTCGTTAATTTATACCTGAAGGAAGAACTTTTCAGTGTCTAGGAATGCGCTTCAAATCTTTCAAAATAAATGCAATAGATCCACTTTTCAGCTTTGTGTATGTAAGAGATATTCAGTAACATGTACTAGGCTCCAGATGTGTCTGACCTGATAAATCCATGTGCCAGGTTGAATGCAGCAGCCACAGACTGGGCAGAGTGACTGAAAATGTTATTAGGTGGAACAGCAGTAGAAACAATACTGGGAGTTTCTTAAGCCCTTTCAGCAGGAAGCTTCAGTGTGCATCATGGTGCCGAGGCCATCCCTGTTTCATAAGGGAAGAACCTGGCTTGAGGACAGGGAAAGTAGCTTGTCCTGGAGAGCCAGTAACTGACCCCAGGCCTCCTCTGCTGTTTTCAGTAAAGCTTGAATACTCAACTACTTCTTAAGGAGAGAGGAGAATGCACCAGGAAAATAAATAATTTTACTATATCTTTAGTAATACTTTTCTTCTCTCTGTGTCTAGACAGCTTGGATAATAAGTTGTCATTCAGATATTGGTGGCCCAGAGCCTGACTGATGTAAGTAACAGTGGCTCTCTTGACTTCAATCACAATGGCTCATGCCAGCTGAGAGGGCAGAATTTGCAGAGCTCTCTAAACAATAACCCAATCTTCTTCTCTTAGTTCCATTTCCCTCTGATAAGAAGCTGTCTCCTAGAGAACAGATGGGAAAATCAGCAGTCGAGTTCCACCTCTCCATGAGGCAGAAGTCACTAGTGGGGTGACAGGAGTGAAGGCCAGTTTGCCATCAGTGTGGGGAAGCTGCTCTGTTCTCAGGGCTGTCTGCGTAGGGAACAGGGTTTCTCCATGGTGAAACATGGCTGATCCCTTTTTGCAGTGGAGGTAAAGAGAGGCACAGCCAAAGCCTTTTGCCATGTGGTTCTTGTGATATGGATGAGTTGAGCTTTAAAGGCACAGTAGGGGTAAGAAGTATGTTCAGTTACTTGTAGCAGCCAGCATCATAGGGGTAGCAGGGGAAAAATCAAGGATGCAGATTTGAGTGTATTAAATGCTATGCACTGGATTACATATGTAGTGAAGAAGAAAAAGTAAGTCTGGCAATTATTTCTTTGCAGAAAGAGAGGTGAGACTTTTAACTCCAGTAATGCTGTAGCCACGCTGTGACGTCGTCAGCGTCAGTGATTTCAGGTTTAAATAGGGCATCAAGCAAAGACAATAACCTAAATTATTTTTGCAATTTAAAAATTAGATGCAAAAATGTTTGTGGCAGTATCAAAATGTGTTGCAAGTATGGTATTTCCAAAGTGGAAGGTGGAAGTTATTTACAAAAGCTTTATTCAAGGTCTAGGGGATCTGCACCTATTATCCTGTGAGCTTCCTTAGATGACAAAAATAAAAAAGGACATTCTCCTTTGTTCAGCAACAACTTGTGAATGGAATGAATTCAGGAGAGACACTTTGCTAAGGCAGCAAAGTCCTCAAATGTTACAGGCAATGTGCCAAGTTCAGCAGAGCAATTGCATTCACAAAGGCTACTAGGGAACAAAGATAAATGATCACTTAGTGCACCAAAAGTGCTTATTTTCTCTTCCTCTTTCTTTGTCTTTCCCCTGAAGTGTGAAGAAATATACTTATTTTGTAATATTTCTGCTAGTTCTTTTGGTTTCTGCATGGAAATCTGTGGATTGAAGGATATTCCTCCTACTTTTCATTCTACCACCGGTGAAGCTGTCAACTTTAAGAACACTTGGGTAGAAGCAGTGTGAATCCATTATCTGTAACTAAAAAACAGTCAGGGTACAGGAAGGCTCTGGCTCTGTAATATACTCAATGATGTGCTACTGTATGTTTTGCATGATGATGGTTATTAATAGAAATACATTTAAAAAATAGAAAGACCAGTGCTTACGTCAGTTGTTTCTTATGGTAAATACATAACTTCTGAAGATGTGCCTATTTGCAGTTTGAAGTTATTGCTTCAAACTCCAGACTGTTGTTCTGCCTTTTTCCATTAGTTCAGAGTCTTTCTGTGCCTCAGGTTTTCATTCCACCCAGTGAGTTTTTCACATCCCTGGATCAGTTGTGAAATTAAAGGAGAGAGCATGTTTGCCAAGGGAGTCTCCTCTCTGGTACTGGGTGAAGACACAGTGTGGTCTGTGGAATGACAAAACATCTCTGAATTGATCCAGATGTCTGGCACATAACAAAAAGATCCTGTTGGATCTTTTGGGTGAGGAACCCCACTCCTTCCCTGTAGTCAAATGAATCTTCTTTTTAAGGGAAGAGTTAGCAGTTCATTCCTTTGAACCTAATTCTCTTTTACTCAAGACATTTTCTAACACAAGAAAGGATTTCGGGGGTTGGACTAGATGATCTTCTAGGTCCCTTCCAACCCCTAATATCTATGAATCTATTTATTGCTCTCTATTATCAAGCCTGTCTCAAACTAAACATTCTGATATGGAAGTGGCAATCTCTATATTGCCAGTGGCAGTTGCAGAAAGAGTGGCTTTGGGACGCACTAGTCAAAGAAGATGGCCACGTCCTCCTTCTCTAGCTTAGGCAGTGTTGGGATGAAAACC
>JAOEGS010004938.1:0-23950 GCA_025447755.1 Corythornis vintsioides | reverse complement strand
GTGGCTTTGGGACGCACTAGTCAAAGAAGATGGCCACGTCCTCCTTCTCTAGCTTAGGCAGTGTTGGGATGAAAACCCTCTGGTTTCAGCATGAAGAAGATGCCAGAAAACTCTTCAAAGTATTTTGAACAGTCATGCACTTTCTTCCATGAACCCATAAATTCTGTATGTTCAGTTCTTCAGCAGGTGGCAAAAGCTATTTCCTCACCTACACAGTTTTGAATTATGGGCTCTAAGGCTTGAAACTGTGGATGACAGTTAATTATGACTGGCAGAAATTAATTTGGTGACTTGGACTGTTGAATTTTAGTTTTGACCACTTTCAGTGAAAGATTGTAAGGTTTTAAAGAGACAGTAATTAGGTGTTTGACACTTTTCATTTTATCCCTCCTTTGCACATACCATCAGAGACTTGTTCCATATTGGAGCATGTCTGGTTTGGAGAATGCATGAAAGATACTGACAAGCTGGAGTGAGTCTGGTGGAGGACTGCGAAGCTGTTTGGAGGCTGGAGCAAGGGAAGCTGGGGACAGGCTTGGTCAGTCTGGATGAGAGGAGGGTTTGGATAATGAGAAGCTAACTCCAGACTCTTGCTATCAAAGGGGATCATTATAGTGATGGAAGTGTTAGACCCTTCTGAGGGGTGCACTGCAGGCACAGGATGCAACAAGAGAAAGTTTTGTTGGGTAGAAAAAAAAATATTGATAGCAGCAATAGTTAAGCAAGGGTGCAGGTGGCCCTGCGTGTTGGTCCTTGTCTCGGTTTGGTGCAATCCTCATTGTTGCAGGTTTTGAGAATTTGAGTGGAACAGGTGCTGGGCAATCAGATCCAGGTTTGCAGTTAGCCCTGTTATGGGCAGGAGATGAACTAGAGACCTCCAGAGGCCCCTTCTCACTTGGATTTTTCCATGGTCACATGATTGCGTGCAGTGTATGCTATGCTTTAGCCTATGATTACAGCCCCTTAACAAAGGAGAATCAAGTCTTGAAACAATATGATCATCATTCCTATTGAATACATGTGTGGTATAAATATATATAAGCATTCCATTTTCACTATGCAGTGTTGTATTTTCCAAAAAATCTCTTGTTTGAAACAAAAGCATTAAGAGCTTCCCTGTCCCTGCTTTACATGGCACTCTGGGCTTGATAATGAAACCTGCCCATTGAGTGCCCATCTGTATTCATTCTGTCCGCCTGAAGTGCTAATCCTATTTACCCTGTTGCCATAACCTCACTAAGTCTATTTATTTGCTGATTAGCTCTAGGCTTGATTATTCCCTTTAAGCACTGACAAAACATACTGAAAACAAGGTGTACACATGACAAAATTTGAATAAACAGAATTATGAGGGAAACACGAGAGAAAGTCCAGAACACAGTGCTGAAGATGCAGAGATTCCTGTTCACAGCCATTAGTCTTAAATGGAAACCAAGGAGAAATCTAGGTGATTAATGATGGAAAACTGGGAAATATATAGGTGCCCTTGATAAGGGATTCAGATTTTTCCTCTCATGATAACTGATCAAGCTTCTCTTACTTCATTGGAACTGCACTGATTTATTCTAGCTGGGGACATGGCCTTGTGGTTTATAAAATCAGCTGTGAATATGCAACAGGGATGGTTTGGGTTTCTTCAGTTAATCTGAGACCTGTTAAATAAATATTCAACACACCTAATATACTGCTAGAGGAGGACCAGTTGCAGGAAAACCAGAAGACTTCATACAGACTCATACATTACAACTCATAACAATGGTGCCCGTGAGATTGATTTCATGAATAAAACAGTTAATAGTATTTTGTTCTGTGCTTATTCCTGTGTTAAGCTGACAATCTTTTTTTGAATTACCACAGAACTTTTAAAAGGCAGATGTCCTAGTTTGAAAAACATCAGGTGCTTCTATCAAGTCCCTAGACCAGTTGTTTCACTGGATAATTATTCATTATTAAGAATAAATAATGCTTAATGTAGCCTTAATTTATGTACCCTTATGCTGTGGCCATTATATCTTATGTCTTTGTGTGGAATTGCTGGCAACTGAAATGTCCTCTCTGGGTGTTTGGTTAGACACAGTCAACATTTCCTTGAGCTTTTAGGTTTCAGCTGTGGCTTTCTTATCAAAGTTTATTGGTCAACTCTGGTCCTGCAGAAAGTGTCTTACTATTTTTAACCAAAAGCATGGTTGAAGAAGGAGTTTAGACTCATTACATCCAAGAATATCTTTCAGAAAGGTCTCAGAGTGTGCTTCAAACAGGGAGTAACAAGTCCTGGGGTTTAATCTGCCTGTTATTGGTAATTTAGTTAAAAATAACAATGCCTAAAATCAGTTCATGAGTATACAGACACTCTGCAGTAGTAATGAATTTGTATCATTAGTGTGATGAAAATAGCTATTGTGTAAATGAATATGGAAAGAAGCACATTTATTTAATGCAGACTTCTTGGTGTCAGACTTATGAAATTTTTAGAAGTAACTAATAGATGTGTGTTATCTGCCCAACACACTCTCTTCCATTTTCTGCTCTTCTGGTTTCTTTGGTAAATTTATGGCACTAAATGATTGGAACAGCTTCAGACTGTCTCACAAAGAAAACGTGAATTTTAGAGGTGTTCTGCATCACCAGCACCCTGCACACCTCTCTAGGGGTATCAGTGCATCTCCCCTGCTACACTCAGGTTGTATTGTCTGCTAATGCAATTAACAGTCTTTGAAGTACAGTCTCTATATGTGGTATCATAAACCACAAGTTTGTTTCTATTCGCATATTCTTCTTTACTGAGTTTTACCTGTGGCTGCATTGAGAGAAAGCTTGAGCTTGTCTTTGTGGAGGTCTACCTCTCATATAATTTCCAAATACCGTTTAAAACATGTTTTTGTTCCACTTCTGCAATTTTTAAATGGCCAGATAGAATAAATTTTGGGAACACAAAAATATATCACCTTCAAAATTAACCTCTTGGGCAATGTAGTTTAGTGCCGGACATGGATGGGTTAGACAGATTTTAGGTCAAATACAAATGCTCACCTTATTCCCCAGTGTGTTTCCTGCACAGACACAGAGTCCAGGAACACAACAAAATTGCTATGAGTAAGAGGCAATGACAGTCAGGGAATGAATTAAGATTTGCTCCTGTGTAGCTTCTCGCGCAGGCGAGGTATCCTTCCCGCAGAAGCGGGGTACCCTTCTCGCTAGAAGCGGGGCAGACTCTTAACTTCTTGCAGGGGCGAGGAATCCTTCCCGCAGAAGCGGGGAACCCTTCTCGATAGAAGCAAGGTAACCTCTCTCGTAAAAGACACAATTAGCTTGTTGACACTAATGTGCTGGTTGGCAAAATGGCCGTTTATAGTGCGTGGCATGGCTTTTTATAGCCCGGGTTTACAATGTCACAAGTGTCTGCTACATCTCAAACTGGCCACTATTGGCTATCCAGAGGGGGGTTCTTATCTCTATCTTCCCGTACAGCACGGTATCTTCCAACCGCCGGGTCCTAGCTACCCACACTCCTGTTCCCTCCTATGCTGCATGCTGCCACCTGAAGGTACTGATTTACCATGAGCAGAAGCCAGTGTTGGAAGACCTAAAGAGAGGAAGGGGATTACTTTGCACTCTGGAGTTCACTGGGCCTTATGTGGACCATCTTTTATTTGTAGAGGAATGGCTGATAAATACCACAATGTGTTTTTAGAGATGTGGCACATTATTCTCCTCCTGTCATGGGTATGAGGCAGCAGAATGCTGATCTGCTCTCTGCACAGCAGTAATTCCCCCCAGTGAGCATTAGCAGTAATTAAAACGGCTTCTCCACAATGAAAAACACCTTGTGTTACCTAATTAGAAGAACTTCTGAAACAGAAAAAATAAAATGCCTGATGCTAGCCATCTCCCTCTGAAAAAGTTGTTATTGTGGGACAGACTTAGCAGCTTTTAAACTTGCTTGGGAAGTCTCCCTTTTAATTCTCACGAAGTGTAAGGCAGTTGTCCACGTGGGAAGCAGGTTCATAACTTTATGGTGTTGGAGGCTGGCAAGAACCTCCTGCATCTGAGGAAGCCCTGAACCTGTGTGTGAGTGGTCCACATTCCCTTCCCTGGGTGTCCATCAATCCAGGAGACAGTGCTACACCTGCACTGTCCGTGCTGCCCTCCATTCCAACCCCACTGGCACAGTCTGGCTGTCAGCACAACACAGCTGCCTCTAACTCTTAAAAAGTATAGCATGCTGCTATAATTTTGAGTGCTAATTGCTGACACAACCTGAGTTATGGAGTCATAAACAAAGAACTTTTACTGTTGCATGGGGAATTATTTACAGTAGCGAAGTATGTAAATACTGAAATCTCTGAGTGATTTCTGGGTGGATTTCACATTTAACTTATGGTAACTACCTTGATAAAAGCCCTGAGAGAATAATTCTATCTTGTAGCTTTTTCGTGATTGCTATTGTATGGGTTATCGATCTTAACATTTTTCATTTAGATATGCTAAATAGGGTTTTTTTCTTCATTAATAATGAGGAAATTTCCCCCTTTTTTATGCCTTTCAAAATTAAAATTAGTGTTAACATCATTTGACTATCTGGTTGTGAAGGGAATTTCAATAATGTGAGCAAAAAAGTTAATTTCACTTTTAGAAGAATATTATTAAGTGGAGAAGAGCCTCACAAAGGAGAATTTGTGGGATGGGTCTTCTCTCAGATTGCTGAGTGATCTGCCACAATAAAATGATTTTCTTTTTGCAGAATAAAACTTTTGGAGACCTCAGCAAACTCCTCCTTGCCTTAAAAGTAATTTCTTTATTCTGTCCACCTCTAAAATCTGGGCTGCCAATGTAAACAGATTTTTATAGATTCTTTAGAGACCTCAGAGTAACAGCCATGGAAAGGCTAAGCTGTGCACTGCCTCAGTGTCTTCTGCATCACAAGAGAAACACATGCAGCAGTTTGCACTGCTAGGCTTTCCAGACTGACTGGGCAGCTTGCTTTGATGTACCCCTGTCCTCCACACTCTTAACAGGTGTCCATCCTGGAAATTGGTTTTAACTCAACATTTAGCAAATATGGCACATCATGGATTGGGATTGCTGGCATAAAACGGCTGACTCATCCTCCTGCTCTTTGTTGCCTGGATTCTCCAGCTGCAGTTCTCTCTTCTTTTTGAACCTTGTCTGGTCCCAAACTACGGCACAAGCCTTTTGGCCTTTTTCTCCAACACTAACCCTACAGCAGGCCCAAATGGGCTTACAGATATAACACAGGTTAATTATTTCCAAAGGCCAAATTTATCTTATCAAGGTTAACCTCACCAAGTGCCATGTATAGTCCATGGAGAAAAACTTAAGCATCTCCCCAGGGACCTCAGCAGGGAATGAGTTGTTAATATTTACCATGTTAGTCCAGTGAAAGAGCCTCTCTGTCCAGTCTGAACCCCTCTCTGAAAGGCCTTATCCCATCAAACATACCATAGCTGAGGACTGTTACTGGGTCCTATCTCAGCTTTCCCCTTTTAAGGTGAACTATTCAAGTTCTTACATCTCTTTACACAAATTTTGTTCTCTGGTTCTCTGATCCTCTGATCCTGTTCAATGCTCCAAGCTAAACTCCTCCCAGATGGTATCTGATTTACTGGAATGCAGGAGCCCAGATGTAATGCCTTACTAAGGCTTTCTCCCTGCTGAAGACAGCAGGAGGATTCTTTCATGTACCTTACAGGCAAAATGACCCCTTGGCCCTGTTAAAGAGCATTCTGGTGGTTGGGGCTAGAGCACTCATTTCTTAAATAATTTTCAATTCCAGGTCTGTTCTCCAAAGGATATGTTGTTATTCCTCAACTGACATCCTTGACAGACTTAATAAGTATTCTCTCTGTTTTATCATCCAGATCATTAGTGGAAGTATTGAATAGGTCTACACCCAGGGCAGCTCCCCACGGAGCACACAGGTCCATACCACTATTTTGATGCTGAAATATTGATAACTGCTTTACAAGTACTGCTTTCCAACCACTTCTACATTCTCCCTGCAATTGTGAAATCCCCCTGCCTCCTTAATTCAGCTCTGAATACAAAATACAATGTCTAAAGTCATGATATGTGACATCTGCTGCTGTTCTTCTACCTACAAAACCTATCACTCTCTCACAGGAAGAAAGTGTTTTACTTTGACACAATTTGTTCTTGAGAAATCTGTGGTGGCTGCTACTCAAGTCCTGCTTTCTCCTAGGTGCATACATACAACATGTTCAGCTATTTGTTCCAGTTTGTTTTTTCTTTTCCCAGGATTTAATGTTGCTTCTATTTCATTTTTCCTTTCAGAGGAGCCAAAACCAAGAGCTCTGGATCTGGAGAAGTGGACACTGATAACACACATCCCTCATGTGAGTACTGTTTAATGTAGGGGTAGGAATGGTTTATTTGTAAGGACCTGAGGCAGAAGCTCTCTCCTTAAGTCTGTCATATTTCCAGGGTGACACATTTCAGAAGGTTTTTGCAGAAGGTTTGCAGATTGACCTTCCCTGCTCACATAATTCTCACTAGCCTGTTTGTGTCATTTGAGTTTGGGTTTTTTTTTGCACACACACTGTGAGTCATGGACTACTGCTGGCTTGAGAGCTCAGCACTGACCCTGATTTTTAGGTGTGATTGAGTTTCAGGTATAAATGTTACAGGCAGTTACTAAACGAAAGCTCTCTGTTACAGAAAATGGTGTAGTTTTCTCTTTTTTCCTCAATTCCCTTCCCTGTAAACGAGGTCAGGAATGTTATGAAGCTAACATCATTAATGGTTGCAAAGTGTTTTGAGATCTCTGAATGGAAGGGCTTATGTAAGTGGGAAAGTCTTATTAGGGTAATTATAATTGCCTACTGTACTGGCACAATATAGATCACTTAATGAGTTATTTGGCTTTTCCTTTCTCATCCTCTTCCACCTTCAGCTCCCCAAAGCAACATAAACAGACTGATTTTAATTGGCAACTTTCATTTCTAGCAAATGGATTTTTCACTGAGAGTCAAACTCAGCAGCAACATTTAGAAAATGCAAGTTGGTTTCAGATCAAATGGAATTTGCAGAGCCGTAGTAAAGAGGAAAGTCTCTATGCTCTTTGAAGTAGAGAAGCACACACTGAACCTGCCTCTTGAATTATGAGCACTTCTCTCTCCATTACCTTGCAGTGTGTTTGCTGCCAGAGCTGTACTTGGCTGTTGACAGGTGCTTGTGACTAATATGATGAAGGTAAATTAATGACTTAGGCTGGTGACTAACATGATATAGTTAATGGTCTCTGCAGAGGAAAAGAAATTCCCTTTGTAGTTTGACCTCCCATGGCTGTGATTTACTCTCTTGGTTTTGCCAGCATTTCACTTGTGTTGGTTTCAATGTGTGAACAGCTTTCTTCTGTAACTGACCCAGAGATGGGATGAGGGAACTGGCTCATGCTGTTTTAGTAGGACCTAAAGAAAGCTTCCTTCCTGCAATACTTGTTTTTCAGCTGCAGCAACCACTCATGTTCATCCCTGTGACTGAGAAGTGGCTACTTAAAACTTTATAGTGGATTAAGAAAACTATTGAGATCTAAGAAATTGTGATCTCCTTGCAGGCATTATTACTTTACAGTCAATAATATGAATACCTAAATTGTTTGGGGTGTACTTGCTGAGCCTATAAAATTGTATGTACCATGCAGTGTGGACCCATTTGGAATTGGCAAGTCCCACCTTACTTCTTGAGAGCTTCAAACACTGCTGCATCTTCTGTTACTAGTCCACTGTTTCCATATGGATTGAGAGTATCCAGGTGAGATCCATACAAGCATCAACAGCAACACAGTGCTTGTCATAGGGATCATATTTTTTTTCTGTGGGAGGCTGCTTTTTCTGGTGACAGCTGTAATTTTTTTTTCCTGCAGAAAGGTTCTTTTTAAAAAGCCTTTTCTTTCAGCTGTAACAGAAACTGTTAATATTGAAGGTACATTACAATATTTAGAAGCAGAAAGAAGAAATGCTTACTATGGCCAGCAGCGACATTTTCCACTGTAACCAGTGCCACTAATCTTTATGTTGAGCAAATTTCCATTAAATGCATTATCTCATCCTGCCTTTACATTGTGGGGACCTGTATGGTGGAGTGGACTGCTGTGGTTACAGGCTCAGTGCCATTCCTGGGGGCTTTGGGTGCTGGGAGTGAGAACAAGGAAGCATATCACGTTGAGAATGTTCTGCCTTTTCTTGGCATGAAATATTCCCATGCTCTTAAAATATTTATTTTTTATATTTTATTTCACTGAGGACTCTAATGCTTTGGAAGGAAGATTTGATTTCTGCTGTTCTGCAGAGGTGAGGTGTTTAGAGCACCCCTCCTCACTTCTTTTTCCTTTTGTGGCTTGTGGCTTTTAAAGGAACCAGACCAGGACTGTGCATTAGTTGTGGGTGAGGAAGGTGTTGGCGGGTGACAGGTCCAGGGAGTCCTGTCTGCTGCTGGCAAGAGATTGCCCAGGGTAGCAGTGGGAAAAGCTCTTAACAAATAGTGGATATATCAGAAAATGGAAGACAACTGATATCATATACTGGTTCAGTAGGAACCCAGCAAGCTCTAATAGCCCCAAAATGGGAAAGAAGTTATTCTACAATGTAATAGCTCCCTGATTTTCCCTTTTTTATTTACTAAAGTTAAAGAAATAGGAAATTCTCAGCTAGTTCATACCTTTCATTTGCATAGAGAACATGTTTGTTGTTTTGCTTTTCTTTTAAAAAGGCATTTTTAAAATTTAAATGTTGACCCAATAATTTAAAAGGCGAAGAGTTTTAGAAAAGTGTCGATAATCTCAAAATTAGATGAAGGATTTTGTGTTGGAATGAATGAAGCATTTTACCTAAAATGTCATTTTGAGGTTTTTTTTCTTTTTGTTGGCTGAAAGATATTTTTATTTGGTCTGAAGTTAATTGTTTTGTTTCAGCATTACAAACTGCTGCATAGTTCCAGAGAGACACAAGCAGGGGAGACTCCAGTAATTGTTTTTTAGTTATGGACAGAGAAGCTACAGGGATTAATTCTTGGACTTGGGATATTTTTTTCTTCTATTTTCCCACACTTTACACATTTTGGCTAATCTTTGCTTCTTGTTCCCTTGCATTAACCTTCCTGTAAGCATCTCTGTAATTGTGAATCTCACAGCAATTTGTTTGTTTTCTCTGTGTGCTTGTTTTAATTTAATTGCTCTATCTACAAACTGTTGAAACTCTTCGGGTATCACCAAGAGAGGGAAATGTGGATTGGGACTGGGACAGCAAGCGCTAAAATCCAGTTCAGAGCAGTATTACACCGCCAGCATTATTCAAGGTGTAGTCCCTTCCATGGACACCTTGTAGAGTAGGTAGATGTGCTGGGATAAAATGCAAAAGCAGTGTATTCAACAGGTCTCAGGTAGAGATACCAGGATTTGGAGGTGCCGGCTGGGAATTAGGGATTTGTTGGCAGCACAGCGCTGGCTGCAGGGACCTGAGTGTGTGCTCTGGGAAGGAGCTGTGGGAGATCCCCCTGCCCTCACCGGTGGCAAGCAAAAAAGCCAGAAGGCAGTGTGCCATTTCCTGCAGTCAGTCTGCTGTTATCCTGATCTAGCATGACAAATTGGTGTTCCCAGAGTGGCAGCAGAGTAATCAGACTGTGACAAATGGTTTACTTAGAGCAATTTGTTTTCATTTTACTGAAAATTTCCACAGTCTTAACAAAAGGTTGGCCCTGCCTCCTCACTCCTACCGCTGCCTTCTTCCTTTAATGGCATTGGCACGATGTTGAGAGAGGGACTTGGACCTGATCTGTGGCTGAGAGAGCAGCATGGCATCTGGGAGATCACATTTCTGGGGACCTTGGGCTTTTTGCAGCTGAAAGCAGTGGCTGAAGGCAATGTGCTGGTGCATTCTCACTAATGCAGAAGAATACACAGAGAAGGGAAAAACTGCTTAAAATTAATGCCAAAACCAGACTGGAATCTGAGTGTGTTTAAGTCTCTGTCATGACAGTGCATACAGTTGGCTCTGGGTTGGGGACCTCACAGACTTTGCCTGTTCAAGTATCACCCCAGCTTGCATTGGGCTTTTCTTCACTGTTGTGGCACAATGATGGTTAAAGGTTAAAACTTGGATGGATTCACCTGCTTGGCTTTCCTGGCAGAGATATGGAAAATGGGTGAACTTTTCGCTGCCTCTTCAGAAGAACTTCACCCTGCCCGACAGGTACTAGGGACTGGCCCAGCAGAAGGCTGAACTTAGGCTCTTTGTCTTCTGCTTACTCCAGTTGTCCTCATTTGTAGTCCCATGCTTCTTCCAAGGGCAGCTCTTGCATTTCAGCAGCCAACATTACTTTTGATGGGGTGCAGGAAAGGGAGAACAACACCCTTTGTAAAACTGGCAGGTGGGGGCTGGAGCCAGGGCTGTGGCTCTTCTGTGGGAAAGTCCAGGGGAGGGTTAGGCTGATGGCAGAGGACTGCTGCACTTGTCCTTTTAGACATGTGTTATTGAGGTGAGTATTGAGGTTGGACAAGGCTCTGAGCAGCCTGATCTAGTTAAGGGTGTCCCTGCTCACTGCAGGGGGGCTGAACTAGATTACATTTGGAGGTCCCTTCCAGCCCTAAACATTCTATGATTCTAATGCCTCACTCAAAACCATTGTCAAAATAATGCATCAGGATCAGGATGGGCTTGGCAGCTGACCTGGACAACAGGTCTGTCCCATCCAGCTCTTTTTCAGTTCTGGCTTCTTTCCTTCCTGGTCTTTTCCAAAAGTACATTGCTTCCCAGGTCATAGTACCAGGGGCTCTGCAGATGTGACACGTGCTGCTGCACTACTTTGAGCTCACAACAAAGCTAGAAAAAATAATGTGGGGCTTTCTAGGGTGAAAGCCTTACTTCTGGACAAGTTGTGGGCCTGCAGCATTAGAGGATGAGGTGATGGCAAGCTGCCTGTGGCTTGCTACTTCTTTATACATTCATTTATTTAAAGATGACCTCAGCACAGACTAAAGAGATTAAATTCTCAGGCTCCTGTCATATGGAAAGTTGGACATGTTTGTCTCTAATGCTCTCCTTTGTCTCCATGGTCTGCCTTTAGCCTCAACGGCTTGATTTGGCAAGCTGCTGCATTAAGTGATGGTCCTACATCTTGCATCCTTGTGCTGCTGCACAAATACTTGACAGTGTGATGCAATTTACTGCTATGTCTGCCATCCAGCCACCAGAGGCATCCACCATGATCTGGGGAGCAGCCAGCCCAGCTGTCTTCCTGCACTCTGTTGTAATGGCTGATGTGTCTGAAAATAGCATGGTGCCACTCAGAGAGCATGGCAGTGTCATGGCTTTCCTTAAATTAAATTCCCACTCTGTTGGCAGCTTTGCTCTTTGCCAAAGCCTTTGGAAATATCATAGAAGTGTGTAACTCACTGTTGCCCAGTGGAATGTGTCTCTAGCCTTGGATGGAACGAGCTTTCTGGTATATACTCATACAGCAAAATGTCTTAGGACCATTATCACAACATGGTTTTCATAATGTATTAGCAAGCCTAATAAAACGTTGGAAAATAACTTGCACTAATCGGACATCCATAAATAGACTCAAGTAGTGTTTGACTCTCAATTGGAGTGAATAATTTATCAGCTGATTAAATCCGATTATTTTGTACAACCTGCCAGTAGTTTACCAGTGAATATTTTTACTAGCCATATATCTCCATTAGATTGACAGATTTGGGTGGTTCACAATGGTAGCAGTCAGGGAAATGCCATGGGTAAGTAAATAAAGCTGGATTTACAGCACTGGGGCACCACTCTCAGATAGCTATTACCAAAATGAGGTTCTGATTCATATTAAAGTAAGAACTGCTCTGCATCTCACAGTTGATTTCTGAAGACCTAAAAGAGATAAAAACCCAAACCCTCAAACAGAAAATATAACCTTCTAGATATTGCAAGTAGGATAGAAAACCTGCCCAGAGTCCCTGCAACTCTTTCTAGGGTTGATGAAGGAGAGGAAAGGGATGCAATGAGAAGCAGAGAAGATCTCAGCACTCAGTATTTCAGTCCTGCCTTGGCAGCATCAGTCTCAGTGGTGAACACCCTTCAAATACCATCTTTCCGTCTCCGTGATCCTCTCTTCATGTCCCCTCTCACTGTCTCACTGTATCTGCTCCAGTCTCTACTTGCACACTGTCTGCACCTGCATGTGGATTTTCTGAATGTTTTGGTGTTCACTTTCCTTGATGTTAAACACTAGTTGTCTTTTGCTGTTTGGATACAAGACATTTCCCTCAATGTCCTAGGTCCTTCAGGTCTGTTTACACTGTAATGAAGCTGGTGATTATGTTAGCCTGAGCACATACCTCTGTGTCCTGCAGCACTGCCATGTTTACGGTGATACAAAGACTGTTTCTTCTAGAATGTCTTTCTCATCTTGGACTGGACTGTGAGGTTCATCCCCTCCTTCTCTCTTGAAGGAGAATAACCCCAAGCTGTTAATGTATAACTTCCTGAATGCAGTGGTGCATGGGAGTATGTGCCAAGCTTGGCCTATAGGATGGCATCAAAATTCAGGATTGGGGCTCACAAAATCCAACATTTTTTTTACATCATTAAATAGCAATCATGAGGATGTTCCTGGGCTTTGTTGTTTATGTGTTTCTAAGGAGACATTGGAGACTTTAAATAGGAAAGACAAATTGCAGTGTTTGGCAAAGCTACTAAATGTTCATCATTTGGTGATGAACTAGTTAGTGATAAGAAATTGGTGTTCAGGTAATTATATATATCCAAAGCAAACAGATTGGGTCAAATCCTTTACCCACCTTCATCAACATTGTTCTGTTGACTTAAATGGGGTTAAGACAATTCACCAGCTACCAACCTGTTTTTGGAGAGCAGCATCAGTGTTTTTTCCCTATCTCTTGCCACAGAAGTGCTCTGGCCTACCTTTGATAGAGTAACAGCTGGAAAAGAGTTGTGTTTATTTTCACTCATGAACTAAGGCTTCAGCTGTCTTTTCCAGCCTTGTACATTTGTCCAGATATGATGTATACCCTGGTCCCCTCAGAGACCTATTGATGCCACTTTGGCTTTAGCATAGCTTTCCCATCTTTTAACATTGTTGTAATGTTCATGGCTGTGTGAAGCAGGGATAGGGGATCATAGGAAACCCTGATTACCACAACCTGAAAGAATATATTATTGGGGAGCTATGGAGGTAACCCTGGTAACAATCACGTCTGTGAGTTTGCTGTTTGAGCCTTTACACAATGAGCTGTTTGAGTATTCCCAGAAGGGAGAAGCAGGGGCAGGATAGGCAGTCAGGGTTTTGCATCTCCTAAAGATTCACAAACAAACCAACCATCAAATCCAGAAGAGCATAAATAACTCTGGAAGATCCAGACAGATATTCTCCTTCATTCCCTCCAAAGCAGAAAGGACTGACCGTGTTAAATTTAATCTGAAAGAAAAAAAAAAAAACCCAACACTTCATTTTTACTATTTATTGCAATAAAACGAAAATCAGCCCGCATTGTCTGTGAAATGGGAAGCCTGTCACAGTCAGTATTACATTTTCTTTCTAGATGCAAGAAAATGACCTTCATAGCTCACTTGAGGCTTTGTCTCTTTAGAGTTATGGGCCATTCCCTTGTGAGTGGTAATAAACTGCATTATATTCCACACTGTTGGGGTTTTTTTACATAAAGCTGGGAAACTAAAAGAAAACAAACGAAAAAACCAACAACAAAACAGGGAAGAAAAAAGGTCAGTGAGTTTCAAAATATTCTTTTTTAAAAAGGATATATTAGAGAAAAAGCTCATCTCACTTCTTAAATGATATGTGTTATATTAATAAGCCATTATGTTTTAAGCACTATTTGTAAGACTTTGGGATGTTATTATTCTGAACACAAGGGTACCAGCTGTTCATCATGCAGAATGGTCTGGGACAAAAATCAAAGGGAGACAGAGAGGATGGCTTATCTGCTGCAAAGCACAGCCCAGGAGCTTCTCTTTAGCCATTGAAGTCAAAGGCAGGTCCAAATATCTCCAGCCTTCCCAACTCTTAGGCTCAGTTGTTATATAACCCTGTCTGAATAACAGAGACCAGGCCACTGTTAATGCAAACCCCAAACCCTGTTGGTGCTGTTCCTTTAAATAACACTCAGAAGCCCCCTTATCTCCCCTCTGCACTTCTGGCCTCCTGACAGGCCTGTAATTAACACAGATTTTTCACATTCATGGATAGACTGGAAATTTGGAAGCACTTAATGAAAAAGGTCAGTTACCTTGACCAGGCTGAAATTGCAGTTAGAGGACATTTGCTCACTCCCAAGGCTAGCAGCACAGAAATACATGAATATTTACGTACCACGCGTACAAATGCAAACACTGTGTGCAATTTTTCTGAGGATAGGACCTTGTATTCAACATGACTCCAGTTCTTAGGGGTTTCTCATGTTTTGAAGGCATTTTATCCTAGAGTTGTAGGGCTTGTACCCAAGTCACACGTATGGGACTGGATTATGACATGACTCCAGGTCCAGATTAACTAGCATCCAGATTGCCACCCTCCCATGTGATTTAAGACAAAGGTCCAGGCCACATACTTCTTTCATGATAGGTCCAGCACCTCACCCACCACAGCCATTGAATTTGGTGGTGGTGGTGCCAAAGGCTGCATTTCCTTTGTCCTGGGGAGCTAGTTTCAGTAACAAACTTGGTGTTGGTTTGGTGTGGGGTCAGGACCAGGGCAATCTTGTGGGCTCTGTGGTCAGTTAAAAAGTTTTAAAAAAGCCCATAATAAAATTACAGCCTCTGGATACAGGAAAGGAATTCCCCTGTGACAAGGAGTGAGCTGGTTTTGCTCCCATGGCATCTTCTGCAATGCCTCCTGTTTGATACTGGTGGAATGGAGGATGACAGTAGGGGTCAGAGGAGGCCACCTCCAAAACTTCATGTACAGGCTGGGAAGGAATTAAATGAGTCTTGTGGAAATAGAAATCTGCCTTAAACTCATGAACTACAGAGAGAAACTGGAACTCATATTATGCTTTGCATTTCTTTTTCTAAGACAATGGGCAATAAGTGCATAATATCTTTTTATGTATCTGGTTTAATCTCTCAGACTATGCTAAATTAGAACAAAAGTAAAATAAGAAACTCATACTGCAAATCCTCCAAACAACTGTTAAGTTCAGAAAGCTCAGATCCATTAATTTCTGGATCTCTTAGGTGCAGTTAATACATAATGGGAGTAGAAGAAAGTCCCTGGTAATAATTATACAATTTAAATTGAATCTTGTGATCAGTATCAGCAAGGACACTTACATTAAAGTGCAAAACAACATGTCCTATACTTGTAAAAAAGCACCGTGCCTTTTAGTATTAAACATACACACTAAAAGTAAATGCTTAAAAGTGATTATAGAACATTGCTCTTCACTTAATTGTCTGGCAAATATCATAATGTAAAAGCAAATCTCTCTCTTGTACTTAGAGTATCATGACATCTTCATGCTGCCAAGCAGCCCCTGCAAGATGCTTACAAGTGCACCCTCCCTGTAGCACAGTTTGTGAGCATTTCATAAACCTTTTCACATGGAGCGTCTCTCAGACATGAGGAAAATTTTTATTCCTACTTCTTTATACCTGAAGAACCAAAGTACAGAAAAAGACCCAGATCACCCACGGTGCTCAGATCCAGAAGATGTCAGTGCCAATTACTTAAACACCTGGCACCATTTGGCAGTATTTGTTGGTTTTGATTTTAAAAGAAACTGGGCTCTTAACATGTGCACCATGTGTTCATTAGCATAGACAAAAGACAAGTGGGATGAGCTACTCTCACCTAGCAGTGATGCAGAGCAGAGTAGGACTTGCAGCCTAGCATAGCCAGAACTGTCTCCTCTGTGGTAAGCTGGATGGACAAGGCAGGGACAGTTGGGTCTTCTCCAGGACCAGCTGCTCCTCCCTGTGAAGGTGTCAGTGGTGAGCCTTCAGTAATATCAGCTAGATCACCCCTGGGAAAGGAAATTCATGGCCTTCAAACTTGTTGCATGTGTGAAAGTCAGCACCTGGCTGCTGGTGCTCTTTGCTGCTTGTTCGTTGTCATTTATAGAATAGAGCACCTCAGGAAATGCCTACTGCTGTGCAGGATTGGGTTCTGTGAATAAGGAATCTACTTATAGCACAGTGACTGTCACCTCCACTCTGCTCCACTGGCTGGATTTATTGTAAGACTGCATCAGACAAATGGACTCAGAGGCTGCACTGTCCCCAAGAAGACTGGATGAATTAAAATATCCAAGACAATGACACATGCTTGCAAAGGGTGTTGCTACTGGGCTGCTAGACTTGTGGTCTCTGACAAAGGCCAAGAAACAGAGGAGAATTGGGTTCCTTTTCTGTCAAAGGGGCAACCAGGTTCTGCATCCTCCATAGTCCTGAGAATGAAAAGCTTTGTATCTTCAAATTTAGCTTTCACAGATCTCATAATCTCCTTCCCTCCACTGCTCCAAAAATCACCTTAATAAAATACATAGCTCAAAAACATGAAGCAAAATGATGTGAGCCTAATGAAGCTCCTGCTGAAATTGGCAGTGACAAAATGTATTTAAATAAATTACACGAGGTCTATCTACACTATCTACAGACAGCAATTACATGTCTGTGCACATGAATATATATTATATGTGTGTGTGTGTGTGTGTGTGTGCTGCTAACATATGTTTAAACTGGCATAAAGCCAGGTCTGTGTGTCTTTGTAAATGGTATATGTGTATAAAGCCAGTCTGCTTTCACATTGTATAAGCCAGAGCTAGAAGCTGTAATCAAGACCTTCTATTTATATGACCTGCTCTCTTGGTGTCTCTTTTTGTAGGATATCTGTGTGATGCCAGATCTGAAATTTGGTGATGGATCGTTTTCTGCTGCACTGGAAGGAGAAAGCTCCACCTATAACCTGCCAGGTACGTGCTCCTTGTACAATACTGTTTTCTTTTACAGGTGTGCAGCCATCCAAGAGGAAACTTTAATTTGAGGGTCTGTACTTAACAGCAACAATTCAGAGCCCTCCATGTCCCTTTCATCGGCCCCTTTGTTCCTTTCAAATAAACATAATCAGGAGGCCCTTTGCAGGGGAGAAGTCAGGGAAGGTAGCAATCTATCTGCTCCCTTTAGCCATGGACAGCCCAGCTCTTGGCTGACTACAGCCTTGCGCCGGCAGCCTGGCAAAAGGTCCCCTCCCAGGAAAAAAGGAGAGGGGTCTTAGCTACAGTGTCCTCAAGTGCTTAGCTCCCATGGAGGGACTGTGACCCTGGAGAAGGCCAGGAGAGGGCTCTCTGCTTAGAGGAGGAGCAGGGGCTACACATGAGCCCCGGAGAATGACTCAAAGTGAGTGGTGCATCTGTTCCTACCCAGAGAAATCCATCCATTGCACCTCTGTCACCTGTGCCAAATGGATCATGTAGTGCAACCCCCTGGGGCTCATACCTAGTCCCATCTCCATCAACCCCCTTCTCACCTGAGGCACATCTTCCCTTTCCCCAGCCTTCACTGTTTATGTATTTCTGTCTCAAAGAATTCACTAAGGGAGAGATACATTTCTTTTCAGCATCATGCTGACCCCTTTTCTCCTCCCTCCAAGCCCTGAAATTAATTAAATTATGTCATGCTTGATTTTATCTGGTTTAGAAGCAATTCATCACCCTTTTGCTGGTTCTATTAGTCCAAACGATCAGCACATTAATTCATTTGTGAGACTAAGCTCAAGGGTAATTACAGTGAGGAAGCTTAATGCCTAAACGTGTTAATGTCTGTAATCAGAACTATTTTCTCAGCGCGGAACAATTGTTAGACAATTACACTTGGATATGATTGCCCTGGTAGGCAACAGAAGCTGTGTGAAGAGGGGAATAGCAGAAGCTTGTTTTGGAAGTTGTGTATTATCAGCAAATTTGACTTTGCAATCTTTCTTCTTCTGGTTTATGTGCAACTAGCACCTTCCTCAGGTTTTACATTATTAAATAAGTTGAAAAGTCATCTCTTTTTTCAGTCTGAGTGGCATACAGAGGAAAATAGACTCCTCTGCTTTTTTTCTGACATAAATGTCACAGACTTTTGTTTCTGATGTCCTGGTTTATGTCTATGGAGGGAAATAATTACTTTAATAGATGGCCCTTTACTTACCAGTAGACACTATTATTTTCTTTTTTCTTTTAAACAATCAGTGCTTTCCAGTCAAAAGATGTCTAGGACCATATGAACTTTAGGACTAAGATTCTCCCTCCTTTGCCCATCTTGAGGACTATTTGTTGACCTCATGGTGGATAAAGCATTCTGCCAGTGTGATTCTGGACTTACTTTAAAGGAAGAATAGCTGTTGATCAACGGACCCACATGGGAACACACAAGCATAGCAATGGTGCACAAAGTCTATTTGAACAAGGTCATTTCCTCTCCTCTCATTTTCCCCTCTTCTGACTGAGCAGTCAGTACCCTTGTCTCACCAGAAATCTTCTAGTTGTATGTCAGGTGTCCTAAATACGTCTCATTACTTGAGAGCAACTCAGCCTTACGGGACTGCTGAGCCCTTCCTGCCTTACCCCTTCCTGGGTGTGTGGTGTTTGCCAGCAGGTTTTATTCAGCCTCTTCCCTCCAGCTATAGAAGCCCTCTAAAAGTGATGAGGAATTTTCTGCAGTTTCCTTAAGATTCCTGCTGGACCCTCTGCCCAGACACACCACCCAGCTCACAATGTCATTCCTCTTCCTCCCTGGGCAGCCACAGTGACTTCCACTGTCACCAAAAGAGTCCAACCACTTGTGATTTTTAGCTGGGTAGAGATTTTATTCCAAAAAACATGGAGGTCCTCCAGTGCACAAGACACTGTACCTTGCAGAAATTCTCATTTGAGTAGTGTCCCATACACCGCTGGTCTTGAAAAATGCTTTTCTTGGTATTTGAGGAAAAGCCTCTAGCTGTGCTGGATTGGCAGTGTCCTCAGAGGACCCCATGTTAGTCCTCAGCAGCAATCCCAGCCTCCTGCCACAAGTGAGGCAGGGGAGGAAATGAGTTTACAGTGATGTGTTTTGCAGACAGGGTGAAGCCTGTGCCAGTGACAGCCACAGGAAGAGCTGTCTGCTTGGATGGTTTCATAAGGCTGTCTACACTCAGGGAAGGCGAGAATCAATCTAAAGTTTCTTTTATTGTTAGTGGTAGAGATGAAGAACAAATGATTTCCTCAAGAGAGCATCCTCTCCGGTCTCTGTCTGGACTTGCCAAAGAGCTGTGGCTGTGACCTCCTTCTGGCTCCACAACTGATTTAGCAGGACAGGTATTACCACCTCCCTACTTTGTCCAAACCCTAGGACACACAATCCACACAACCCTGGTGGAGTGCCCTGGTGAGGTCTAAGACCTCTCTTAACAGCACAAGAGCAGGGAGGCTCTACAGGGTAGAAGAACAACATGGTTCACAATTGCGAACCAAGTGCTGTCCTAGCTGCTGATTTGCTTCAGTGAGACCCTTTGCCTGTTCAGGTTGTTCTGACTCCAGTCTTTGGATTGGCTGACTTAGACGCTTCCAGAGAGTAAACACCATCATGTACCAAGAGTTTCATGCCATGCCCAGCACATGAGCAAGAGCAGCTTCATAGCAGCTGTGGTTTGTCACAGAGTGTGGCACAGGCAGAATGGTGGAAAAACCAACAAGCTACTTCCACTGTTGAATTAATTAAAAAATAACGAAATTCAGGGTGATCTCACATCTGCTCTCATCCAGCTATCAGGTCTGACAATAGGGAATGTAAGCACAATAGGATGTGAAGAGGTTTGAATTTGGCTTTGTTCCTTCTCCTATATGCTAGAATACCTTCTTAGCAGCATAGAAAACCCATTTCTCAGTTTTCACATTCTCCTAGCAGGTGTTTAGATATTAACACTGTCACCAGCTTCCACAGGTTGAAATGATCTGTGCTGGGTTGGAGTGTTGTAGGCCATAAGTGACATTCCTTTGCCTCCCCCTCTCTGTGCAGGCAGCGATCGAAACCCCAGGGCTGCAGTGGCAGGCTGTGCTGCAATGAAGGGCACTCACCTGTTCAGCAGGGACACTGGCCTTAGCATCAGAAGGTAGGGAGCTATATGTTGGCTCTGGCACCAGCTTGCCAGGGAAGCTTAGGAAAGGCAGCTACTCGCAACTGTTGCCTGCTTTGAGATTTTGATCCAGAGTCGTTCCCATCTTTGCTCTGCTGCTGAGCTGGAAAGAGTCTTAACTGTTGTTCAGAAAGAGACTGAAGCCTGGGATGGCTGAGTCTGTTGTACCAGCCAAGACAAATTTTCCCTCTGCTGTTCAAGTTGCAAGGAGCAGCAGGAGACATAGCCCATCCTTTGCACTATGGATGTCACTCCTCAAAATTAGTCCCAAGTTACTGTAGATACCATTTGAAACTATGATATTTGAACAATAGCTTCTAAAATATTCACTTACTCCTCCTCTTTCTGTCTTTAATAAAAGCTATAGAATATTTATAATGTGACAGGAAACATGCTTCATTGTTTCTCCACTACACTTGACTGAAATGAAGCTGCTTCCCTGCATGAATGTACCCACATCTGAATAGTTCGCTATTCTGAGTCCTGTTAAATTTGGAGTCTAACTTATCTCTGCAGTCTCAGAGAGCTGTCTTGTAAAGTTCTTCTGTGTCATTAACACTTGATGGGATTTTTCCCCATTTACTGATAGGGAGCCAGAACAGTATGTGGATTCCAATGAAACCCAAAATTCAATCTGTTGAATCAATTAGGAGATTAATATCTCCATCTTCACTCCTATCTGTCTCCTGAACAGACCTCTCTGCTCCCAGTGAAGACTGCTGAGCCCAGTGAGTCTGGCCACAGTGCTGAGGCTTGTGCCACAGCCCTGGCCCCAGAGCCAGCTCATATACCCTTGGGTAGAGATGTCCCCTGCTACACATCACTGTGGCAGTGCTGTGCTAATGCTCTTGGACCTTCTCATCCCATCTGCAGCATTAAGGGATGGCTGCTGGTCGGGGAGGTCATGGACAGGTGAAAGCCAAGCTGCTGTGTAGCGGTGGGTGACAGAGCAGTGAGTGTTTGCTGAGAACAAACCAGTGCCTATTGCCATCATTCACGGGGCAAAAACTTGCTGTTGGTGTTACCACCCTAGTTGTGATGATGAGGTAGATTCAGACCTCTGCAGCACTTGGGGCATTGAAGCTTTGCAGCCTCAGGTGTTTCAGCTCCTGTGCTGCAAAGCAAATAGCTGATTTATGTTGGAAATGAACAACTATAAGCCACCTGCAAACTTCTTTGCAACTTTGTCAGACTGCAAAACCCATCAGGAGAATGAAACTCCGTACTCACAGATTTCAGTTCCTTTGCCCCTGGTTGTGGCTTACAGAACCAAAGAAAACAGCCTTTTATGATGCAGGAACAGCAGAGTTACTGAAATTGAATGATTTTTACTTGTAACACAGCCACAAGTGCCAGAGCACTCCACCGGCACGGGCACAGAAACACCACGGGGCTGTGGGGAGAGGAAAGAGAGGCAACATTTGGCAGGATGCCTAAAGACTCCTCCAGCCAGAATGATCCATTGCTCCCAGACCCATCACCATGCACAGCTTTGCGCTCCCCAAAGCTGCCTTAATGAGCCTGTCCCTGTACTCCTCCGTGTGACACCTGGACGTGTCTGCTGGGCCTGGTCCCTGCTCCCCAAAGGCACTGGGTGCATTAGTGTGAGCAAGCCAGGGCTTGCTCATAGTTCTGCTGCTCTTGAGGACTTGGGGGCCAGATCAGACCATGGTAACTGTGCTGTGGACCAGCACTGGAAACTAACTACTCTTTGTTGGCCCTACCTTTCTCATATGATCATTTTCTCCCTCGTGGTTATAAACACATTCAATCAAAATGAGGTGCTTTACTCTTCCCTGTAAACAATGCAAATGCAATGCAAACATTTCACTGTCTGCTGCTTGGTATTTCTGCATAATCTGCCAATCCTGCACAGAGCAGATAAAATGGTAGAGAAAGAAAGTTCTTACCTCATTTCTGTCTTCTGGCCAAGACAATACATCTAATTGCAGGACGCACAATCTGTCTGCCTCAGAAACACAAACATTTCATGTCCAAGTCTGCCTACTATCTCCTCTGCTGGGGTCCTGGGCACTGCCCAGTTCCTGGTTGGAAGGTATCACCACACCCATGAAACACACTGGTTTTAGGAAGTCAGCAAATTAAGGCAAGAAAATATTTCTTGAACGGTTTCTCCTTTCCTGCTGCCCTGCTCTCACCTCAGCTCACACAGGCTACATTGTGTAGCATGGCATTTCAGCAGATGGCTTTGCTCCTGGGCTGGTTACTGTGTAGTCATTAACTATAGTCTGTTTCCCTTGGTTTGGCAGGATTTGAGGGTGCCACAGCCCTTTTGAAAAGTGAAGCAATGACACAATGTTCGGGGCAACCCCAAACATGCCACCTGCTGTGTTAGAAGGTAAGAGAAGCAGGATACATCTAATCTGTGGAAAGCTGCTCCTGTACAAAGCAAAGGAGGAGAGAGGGCAGGTCATCCCCATCTCCAGGTGATGCTTTGCTTTTCATATAGAGTACATCCATTCCTTCATACCTGTGCCCTCCCCTGCTCCCATTCCCTCCCCAGTCCTGCTCCTTGCCTTGCCAGGAGCACACTTCAGTACAAAGGTCTGAAAAAAACAGGGGCATTTCTATTCTGTGAGGACAAAAGGTTTCCTTTGTTATAACTTTTCTGTTCAGCTCTGCACAAGGCACTCGCGTGGGACACAGCAACACACATGACATGGGGACAAAAGCAGATTACCAAGGGGAATGGCTGAAAGGAACCCACAACTCAGAGCCTTGTTGTTACAGTCCCGTTGACTTGCTGGTGCTTTTCAGAAGGCAATTCACATAGGTACTCTCTGCACAGTAACGGTAAAGCCTTTTCCTGGGGTGGGGGGCAGAGGGAGGGGGAAGCTGGTGGTTAAGGAGGGAAGATTTATCACAAGGACAAATACAGCTTTTCCAGAAACAGTTTATACCATTCATGCAAAATTAAATGACCATTGTCTGCTTCCCACATTGTCCCTCGGTGCCATGGCCCTGATTCAGCACAGCACAGAACGTGGTGGGAAGGGCTGGTGGCTCAAAGACTGTTCCACCCAAATTTGACTGCTGGCTCATGACAATAGATTGGATTATGGTAGGGAGAGAAGCAAGCAACTGGGTTTTGCTGAAAGCAGCCTGCTACACATCTTCACCTGGTGCTGGGGTTTGTTTGGGTATTTTTTTTCATAATTTCCTCACACACACACACACACACACACCCCACCCCCCAACCCTCCCCCCCCCAGCTGGAAGACAGTAGGCCTGTGTTAAAGGTTGTGATTAACAAGCACATGACACTTCTTGGACTCCAGCAGTCCCTTCATGCTGCCTGCAGCTCAGCCTGCTGCCCCAGTGCTCTGCAGCTGCTGAGGTGGCTCAGCATTGCTACCCTGGGAGTGTAGCAATAGAAATACCCACGGGTGGGTTTTGGTTTTTTTTTCTGTCAAGGGGAGGAGGCAGCTGTGGGGACTGCTTGTGAACTGTTGCTGCTGGAGAAATGAGCAGGCTGGGGCAATGGAGCGAGTGTCCCTTTTGGAGGTGCTGCCTGTCCCCTTGAACAGGACTTAGGCAGGGCTTTAATGGCCCAGGTTAAGCACAGCAATGCACTGCTCTGGTGCTTGCTACCACCCTGCAAAAATAAAAGGGGGAAGGTGGGTTTGAGTGTCAGGCTGCAGACAGCATGGAAACAAGGTGGATTTTTTTTTGTTTGTTTAGTTTTGGCTTAACTATAATTAATTTTTAATTCTTTAATTTTTTTTTTTTTTTAAGTAGTGCCATTTGAAGACTCTTACCAGCTGGCTGTGCC
>JAOEGS010004937.1:17617-31347 GCA_025447755.1 Corythornis vintsioides | reverse complement strand
CTTGGTCTAGGTGATCCTGCTCTGGCAGGGGGGTTGGACTAGATGATCTTTTAGGTCCCTTCCAACCCCTAATATCTATGAATGAATCTATGAATACACACACACACACACACACGTACAAGATACTCAGAGGTGAGGCATACTGACAGCAATTTTAACATATTTTATAGTACTCACTATTTGTAGTTACCAGGTTATCTTTATAACAACATGTGCTTTTGAAATTTATATGCATTAAGCTTATTTTTCTTAAAACAGCAAAACCAAACAGCAAAAACGTACTATTGCTCCTAGACCAACCTCCCAAGCAGCTGAACTTGCCTTCAAATTGTTCAGTTCAAGAAACATCTCAAGTGCCCCCCAGCCTCTAGAGAATGAGAAAGAAAAAGGAGTCATGGAACATTCCTCCTTCAAACACTGAGCCTGATGCCCTCACTTGTTGACTTGCCTCCTTCCCATGGCAAGGAGAAAGAAAGTTGCTTGGAGGCAAGAGCAGGAATGTACATCCTTGTCCAAAGAGAAGTACACAGCAGCCAACAGCCTACGTGCCACAACCTCAGACAGGTTGCCCATCTGGCAACAGTAATGTTTCACAGCTCCAGCCCAGCACTTCAAAAGCCTTAGTCAACCAAGCCTCTGAAAGACATTTGCTCTTCCAGAGCCTTTTCTGCAAAAGCACAGCCTATGGCAGAAGTGAGGAGCCAGCCCAAAGGGGGCTGCACAATTCAGGAATGGCAGGACAGTCAGAACAAGTCAACCTTAATGGTGAAAATTAAGCCTTGGAGAAGTAAATGGGCCTCATAATGCCTGTAACCACAGAATTGCAATGCAGTGTTTTGCATTTCTCTCAGACTTATTTAAGAGTTTTATAGAAATCAGTTAATTGACAATTCCATCAGGAATCTAAATTGAAGTAAAAGGAGATACATACTGCTGTGTACATCTCCTATAAAGGAAGGAGAAGCTGAACACATTTTTTTTTCTGAAGAATCAGGTGCCTAAACAATTGGTGAGTTGCAAATACCTGCATAAAGCCATCATATAAAAAAAAAAAAATAGTAGTAATACAGCTAGGTCAAATTTAGATTGGAAAGCCTTTAACAATTTCAACTATTTCAATTAACTTCAGGATCACATGATTTCACTCATTCTATTTCAAGTAACAATAAAGGCTTCTCACCTTCCCAATGTTTTAATGATCTCTAGAAGTAGGCATGAATTGATTTGGTTACTATATGGTAGAGAATATTTTTTTTTCTTATAAATTAACTAAACTTTAGAAATTTTTACAGCCACTTTTCTTTATCAATACAGAGAAGAAAGACTTGCATGCCTTTCTAGATTGTGATTAGAACATTCAGGATGCAACAAGGAACAGAGGAAGTAAAGTAGTAAATGAGGTTAACCTGAATGAAAAGACCTTCTGAGATAGCACACAACATATACCATGGCCAGAGATGCAAGTCTGAACACTACAGTCCAAAATTCATGTTTGGCAACTGAAGTACTTCTGTTTTAATAGGACACTTGTCCTGTGTAAATTGCCTGCTGGAGGTACTAAAAGCTAAAGCTTATTGTTTCGACCAGCTGCTTAATTCAGGTCGCTGAATGGATCCACTTTAGACATATACCAGGGTCACATATTAGATGTGGATATGATCAGTTTGGATGTAATGAAGCAGAAAGAGAATATATTATGAGAGTGAAAATAGTTACAAGTTGGACTCAATGATCTTAAATGTCTTTTGTAACCTAAATGATGCTATGATTATGCCATTAACTACTGTCTTAAAAATAAGGGGTGGGGGAGAGTTCAATGGTGCACTGCACCAACCAAGTTTGTTTCAGTAACAGAAATGTGAGACAGTTAAAATTTAATTATCAGTTAATTAGAATTTTCTCCCTAAACCTACCTGCAGATTGAAGAAGCAGCTGTTTTACCAGTCATCCTTGGCAACAGAACATCATCAGTAGGTTAGCTGTAAGTCAGTCTTGTAGCCTTGCTACCAGTCTAATGTCACTTAACACTTGTTATTTTAAGACCCTACTCTTCACTGTTTATTTTTTTTTTAGCCAAACTTTAGCCATCTGGTCTTCTGTCTCTTCCCTCCGCTCTCCCTCCTGGGAAGCAAAAAGGGAGTTGGGGAAAGATCCGAAAGGGGAAAAAACCCCCAGTTTATTCTGCAGACTAGAGAAAGATTGGTAGAGGAGAAAAGGGTCAAAGCAGTTGCTAGAAAGTCTAGCTATCAATACAGAAAATCTTATGATTTCTAAAGCAAATTCACTCCAGCATTTGAAGTAAAAATCTAATTTATGGAAGTCGACATACTTTTGATATTAACAAATAAATGACAAAATAAGAGTTCCTGCAGAGAACCTCAAGTTTCCCCTGCCATCCATTAGGGCAGTACCAGTGACAGGGAATCCATAACTCAGATTCACCTAAGACTCCCAGAAGTGCTGAATTCAGCTTTGGGTGAGACACTGCAGAGTTTGTCCTCTTCACAAAGCTCTGCAAGCTGAATACTAAACTCCTTGAACAACACTTCACTGTCATATTTAATTAAGGAATATATAACTCTGCATCTGGGAATTGCTCTGCCCTTTACCACTCCTAGGATGTGACTACACCTTCCAATGCTTCACTACTGCTCATTTCTTGCCTGCAGGACAGTGAGAAGTCTGCTGTTGCCCATGGTATGTGCTGCTACTTAGTCCCTATTCCCCTAACATAAGTTGCTGTAGTCAAAAAAACAAGTGCTTTGAAGCAGGAATTACAATTTTCAAGTATCTGGAAATGTAAGTGTACAAAAGAAATCATAATAGAAATACTGCATTGTTTCCACTTTTGGACTCCTCATTTTTTAGTGTTAGGCCAAAGACCTCCAGGAAGGTAAATGTTGATTCCAACCCTAATCGTGTATGTAGTGTCATGCAATACATTGGTCTCCTGCCCTAATTACTGTACTCTATTTCAATCTCTTTCCCAAGCAGTTGCCCATCTGTTACAGAAGTATTTTACCTCTGTTCAACTGACCTGTCCTCTAGGAGTGAGCCTGTATTGAATTAACTCAGCTTCATTTCAATCCAGGTATCAGTTTACAGCAGCACTCAGGGCTTCTCACCCAGCCCTATTACATCTACCCCAGTGACACCATCATTTTTTCCTTAATGCCATGAGGAAATCCAAGCACTCATTCTGGATATGATGGTGAATGAGACCACTCTAACACACACACACACACACACACACACACACACACACACACACACACACACACACTCGTCACCCTGAGAAGCAGACATTCCCTTAGGGATTAGGTTTTGGGGAGCAGTAGAAGGAGAGGTTGGTTGGGGTTGGGTTTTTTTGCCTTGAGTTAGCTTAGTAGCCTCAAGAGTATTTCTGTACTCTCATAATTCACTGTCAGTGCCAAATACCCTACTGTAATAGCAGTGAAAGCCATCACTGAATATAACTGTCTTCACAGCTGCTGCTTTGGAAACCTGCAGGGTATGTGACATGACAGCATCCAGCAGCAACCCCTAACACAGGCTGCTCTAGGTACATTGTCCAGATTCAGAAATTCAAGACTCAGGTACCAAGTTGTAATCTCTTCCTTTCTACCACTTTAGAAGTTTGCCTACGTGTTTCTAAGTTGTCAATAACCAATGAACACACACCACCTATCTGCTGTTTAAAAGCAATTCAGTGAGAACGTATTCAACATAAAACAAGTTTTGCAAGATCTCTTAAGGAGAACTGCTACTGCACAGAAATATCAAATCTGAAATTTGAGCATAAAACCTTAATTACTCTTCAACCACTGATCTCTACCCCAGGTGTATTTATATTGATTTCATTCCACTCTGATATTCCACCTTGGAAGATCCTTGCTGCTCTAAGCCCAGGATCAATAGAGCAATAATAAATCTCAGCATTCAAGTGTTTTGTAGACATCTATACATGACAGAAATTACATATGGGCTTGTACCAGCTTCTCAGCTGACTTAGAGAAGAATTAGTTTGCACAGGCTGAAGACCCGATTCAGCACACACAGCTGTTCCAAAACTTGGGATGCCAAATGAGGTCAGCAGTAATTAAATCAAAGGCTGCATGTCCAGCAGAATTTCAATTTTACCCAAGATCTGCAGGGTAGACTTAGCAACTCATAATCAGGAAAAAAAAAAATAAGAAAAAAAAAGAAAAAAGTGGCTATTTCTACATTTCTGTATGTTAGGTAGCAACTTTATAGAGGAGATTATGTAATGTGGGATAGCAGAGGACTACTCTCACAGGATGCTCTTTCCAGCCTTAAATTCCTGCATAGAGACTATCAGAGGAGAAATACATCTTTACTGGATGTGATGTAGTAAACTAACTTGAATAAAGAACAGTGCAAAATGTCACTGATTTCCCAGAGCACATTCTTTATAGCACACAGTTTTGAAAACACACACAAGTTTTCAAATTAACATCCATAAACACCCTTGTGCATAAAATACTGAAGCTGTAGAGGATTATTTTTCTTCTTGGGGAAAGTAAAATTTATACCTCCTGAGCAGCTTTATATTTCTGATATGTACAGGGGATTTGCAGACTGTTTTGTGAGTTTCCCATGTAAAAAGTAATCTCTGCATAGAGGGTCTATCAGCCTCCCTTGTCTGGTCACCAGTAAATGCCTTCCACACCCTCAAACTTTTCTGTGCTATTGTGGGACAGATTTACACATGAAAACAGATGATGCAGCTTCAAGGTTTCCAACCAGTTCCAAATGGAAATTTGCAATTACCAAGTAACTAAGTAATAAAGCTGAAGTCATCAGCACATTGCCTGCTGGTGAACAAGTACCACTGACTGCCACGCACAGCTCTGGGAAAATGCAAAGCAGAAAGATTAAAAAAAAAAAAAAAAAAAGCTTTGAAATGCATATCTGACCTAAAGGGACCGATTTTTAAACAAGCTAAATTAGAGGTTCAAGATAAATTAATGCAACCGTTTCCAGCTGGAAATTTGGGAAAAATCTGTTGAGTGTGTAAATAACAGGAGAACAAAAAGATCAGGAGATTTAAAATGTGTTAGATAAAACAGAACAATTATAAAATTCTCTGAACAAAATATCTTTACTGAAAAACACAGTCCCCATTTGCAAAGGTGATGTAGATTGCTTTTTCTTAACTTTCACAAGTTTAGCATCTATTTGAAAAACACAATAATTGTTTAAAAACAGGAAGATCCTCTTTACAGATAAAAATTAAGAAGTGTATAAAATCACTTTTATCACCATCACACGTTTTCTTTAAAAATAACTCTATTTTAGAAAAATGAGATATTTTCATTGTTTTTTCTGCTGCTCGTTTCAAGACTCTTTAAGAACAGTTCACTCATTTTGCAGTTTAAGCCACTGAGACTCCAGATAATAAAAAATTGCACTGGTGGCAACACTGTCTACTGTAGGAACACAGGCCTGAAAGCAAGATTTTTTTTATGCAAAGCAGAACTTCCTCAAAGGCTGGCAGAGAAAGCATGCCTCCTGTTTTCAGCTCCTCCATCACATATGGACTCTTCTTATAAATCAAGTTTATCACTTTCAGGATCTGATCAAAAATCTTGGAAGTCTTTGAGTTCTTGCTTAATCAGTAGTGAGATCAACAAAACTTCCTGTAAGTAGGGTCCTGTCTCAACACAATTGTCTTTAAAGTCCACACAAAAGCTCTCTAGATAGTGTGATAAATCTCTTGACTTATCCAGTCATCACTTACAGTGCCTCACCATTGATAGCAGTGACAATTATGTTGGATAGGGCTTTGAGCAACTTGGTCTAGTGATAGATATCCCTGTCCATACCAGAAGGGTTGAAACTAGATGATCTTGAAAGGTCCTTTCCAACTGAAATTATCTGGTTCTATAATTCTAAATCCTCATAATCCATAAATGAGGTATTTATATATCTATGCCACCTGAGGGAAACAAATTGGTCATTGTATTTCAGAAAGAGACAAGCAAAGCTAACTCTAGCCAAAAGCAAAGCCAGAGGAGGAGAGAGGTGTGGGGATCAAGCCAGCCACTCTATCCACACCAGTGGAAGCACAGTGTACCACCATGAGTGCACATTCCCATTCCACACACTGCCCAAAAGCATGGCTGAGCTACAGGTGCAACCATGAGACAAGCTTTCTCTGGCAGCAGAAATGCTGCTGTCACCTGTTTCTCACCTCCACAACCTTGCCCATGACATAGCTGCATCACACACAGGGTCCCCCATCTCCCCAAAAACACCAAACTGACTATGAGGTGGAAACTTATTGCTGTATTTCATTTTGCTCATCACATGTGCACAAGGTATGACACTAGTGGTCAGTATTTTAAGAGGCAGGGTGGCTTCCTAATTACTAAAAGTCATCAAAAGGTTAACAGAATTACTGGACCTCTCCAAACACAAAAAAACTCCTCAGCAACATTCTGCAGAAAATGATGGCATTGAGGCCATATGAATTTACCACCACGAGGAAGAAGGTAAAATTATCCCTGCCAAAGATGCATCTGCAGCAGTTCAACAAGAGGAGGGGGAAGTGTAGTAACAGGGGAGTGGTGTTATTTCTGGTAATGAGCTCATATAACAAAGACCTGTTTTCTGACAAATTATAGTCATTATTCCTACTGAATAACATTAATTAAAATTTACTGGCCATGTTCAAGTAATTTTACTGAGAGGAAGAAAAAATATCTCAAATTTCTGTCAAACATACTGAAGTTTTTCAGTTTTTCTTGAGTCTGTTAAGGATCCATGAAAAACCCAGAGCTGAAGAATAAGCAGAAAGTGATATTAGTTACATTTTGATTGGAATGGAAAACAGATGTGTGGTGATTAATCACACTCAAGGCAAGGCCACTCTGGCACTATGAACATAAGGGTTAGTTCTGGCTCCTTCAATACACCTGAACATGCACCAGGTTACACCTTTGTTTTACATCAGCATAGATGTATCAGGAGAAACTCAGACCTTCATTAACCACTCAGGAAATCCAGAAGTAGTTACACTCCCTTTTATCATGGGAATTATTTTTAAAGTAAAACAAAACATAAGCAGAAAGCACCAACAAAATGCTACTTAAAGAAATTGTGTTCCCATATTGAGGTTCTCAATCTCAAATTCCATACAAACCATATCTTGAAAAGATAGCAAAAAAAGCTATGACAAGGTTGATGAATGGAAAATAATTGTTGAAGTGTTTTAAGAAAACATCATGCAGTGCAGACAGTCCAGCTTCCAGTGGAGGAATGGCCACATCAGTCATTCCTAAATCCTTTACAGGGATTTCCACCCTGTAAAGAGACAACCTGGAGAAGAGGGCAGGATTGGAACAGAGAGAAACAGCTACTGAGCCTTCAACAGAATGCTGAAAGTGAATGGGGGAAATTCAGTTTACAATACAGCTACAGGGTATCAAATGAAAGTTTCACCTTTCCAAAATAACCAAAAGGAGCTGGTTCCTCACTTGGAGTGCATTTGAACTGAGTGAACTCATACCTGTGATATTTTCTACATTCTAAAAGTTGGAAGGCCATTTGAAGAACAGCTGGGCAGGTTCCTGGAAGGAGAATCCACAGGGAATGACCAACTGTAAAAAGGCACTACTTCAAACTCCCTGAAGCACAAAACTGCCAGAGGCTGGAAAATGCTCTTGCTGAATTGAAGGGTGCAAGAACAGCATGAGTGAGTGCTCTACCACTGTTAGCAGCTGTTGAAGAAAGAAGTGGGAGGATCAAAAGTCCATCTAGGTTAGTTCCCTGATCTGATCCAGCATGGCAATTTTGTTCTAGAGAAAATCTGCAATTCACTTTACACTTACCCACTCTTTGTACAAGGGAAGATAAATACCTTCCAGAGGTTATCCACTGGGAATAACCTAAATATTTCTGGCAAACAATCCTCCAGAGAATAAAGCAATCACCCTCAGAGCTTCTTTTGATCATGCAAGGTAACATAAATTAGCTCTGCACTTACTTGCACTGTACCTGTTTGCCAGATGTGCCTGCAAGTCTGTATTTCATTAAAGCACAATAGCAAGATAATGTTCACACACCTTTCCTACAAAGAGCTGCCTCCTGAGGATGCTCAGAGTTATTTCCAACTAAATTATTACCTGTTTATTTTTTCCAAACCTGCAAACACATGCTGTAAATGTTGGGTAGATCAGATTCTTTCCACTTGATTGCTAGGAATTAGGAAGCATTTTAATTTAGTTTCTTTTCTAAGAAGAGAGCAAGTTGTAGTAATTTTATCTCTCGTTACCAAGGAATGGTATTTCAGATCCTGCCCATAGACCTGTACACTGGTCACCTGGCATGCTAGTCACACGTGCAATTCAGCTGCTAAAAGGAACTGCTTAACAGGTTTCAGATAACCAGAGAGAAGGTGCACTTAAAGAAAGGTGGCAGTAAAAATTAAAAAAAAATATATATTTTTAAAAAGCAGGCTAGAAGTGGCTAGAGCTGAAAGAGAATTGGGCATCTAAATAACTAAATTTGCTTTGCAGGTGCCTAAAGGTGTGTGTTTATTCTCTACAAATATAAGCAGCACACCAGAGGTTTCCTACCTGTGCAGTTCAGAGCAGCTGAAGTATTAGACCTCTGCCTAACTCAAGGACTATAGGATGATAAAGATAAGACTGAGAAAACTGGGCTATTCACTCCAAGCCCTCAATGGAAGTCTTCCACAACAGAATGGAAAAGAAACACCTGTCCTCAGGAGAACAAATTTTCTCAAGTAATTTGATTTTCTTGCATTTGATTAATCCTGTCAAGGAAATGAGCCAGAGAAACATTATCCTAATAACACAAAAAGGAAGAACTGAAACAGTCTCTTGCAAGACATTTGAGGAATCAACAAAAGAACACCACTTTGTCTTGACACTCATTTTGTTTGGTCCAATTTAAACCTCTGAAAGCCACAAGCAAACTGCCCACCTGATCAGCCTAGAAGACACTTGGGTTTGGGGGAAGAAGCCACACACTTCCTTGTTAACTTCAAAATACTCAAAGCCCAAATCAGATAAGGTGCTCCAAAATGGCAAACACACATCTGTAAGCAAATACCCCATCCACAACAACTGCTTTCCTTCAGAAATTAGAGGCTGTGAAAAAGTAAATTTAAGTTTACCTGCATAATTTTAATGTTATTTAACCCCAAGGAAATAAAACTGTTAAAGTCACAATTCCACTACCTACCAAGAAGTCAGTGTTAAAGGAGTAAATGCCAACGTGTGCCACAGCCATCTCCAATTATGTACCACATTTCACTGTCCAGGACATGCAGCCATCCTGACAACTAGAACCCTTGTTTTCTTGGCAGGAGACAACAGTTACAGCTGCAATCCTCAAAGTGTTTCTCCTCCTTTTCCTTGTTATTCATATGAAACATGGAAAAGATCTTTCCAGCTGGGATTTTAACACCAAAGTACAGTTGACCTGACCCTCCAAGGGAAGGATGGGCAAGAGCCAACATGCAGAGCACCTGGGCTGCCTGACCCCCTGCCACCAGCTCATCTAGCAACATAGGCACAGGCAGTGGCCACCTCTGGAAACTGTTGGCTGTGTGGCATGAGGCTCAGAAGATCAAGCAATACAAAAACATAACAGCAGCAATGGGAGAGATACAAAAGTAAAATGAATCCTCCTCCTCAACACCTGCAGCTCAGGAAGTAGCTCACTTGCTTTGAGGGAAGTCTTGTCAGAACACCATGGTAGGAACCAGAGTAAAACTAACTTTCCCCTTCTCCTGGGAAGGGATGTGCCTGCACATCTGATCTCCAGAAAGCAGACTGGTACAAATTATCAAAAAGCACCATCTCATTTGAGTGTGACCAGTTCTCTGTAAGGGGAGAATGGACAATCTCTCAGCCCAAACCATTTTATGGATGGTGAGGATACACCCAGAAAGAGACTCGTGCTCCAATGATCAGAATTTCTGCCTCAGTCCTAGCAAAGCACTTGTGCACAACTACAGAGCAGACACTGTCTCCCATTTGTTTCTGCTCATGTGATGGGACTTAAGAGTCAATGGAAGGAACTCACAGACTGAATCTCTGCTTCTTATTTGCTCTTACCAAACTTCATTCTAGGATAACTCCACCAAAGTTATACCAGTAAATTTATATATACAAATTACATATTAGATCCTAATAGCAACTAGAAGCAAAAAAAAAAAAAATAAAAAAAATCACAGCAAATCACTATTTTCAGAGCTTTGCAAAGAACCAGATTTAACTAAATGCTGCTGTCATCCAAGACTGACTATCAGGACTCTGAAGACAGAAACCAGAAAGGATAATGGAGCATTTGTATACCTCTCAGCCAGGCAGTTCTTCTTCCTCATCTGTTCCCTTTATGGTCAATGGAACAAGAGAAATTCAGGGCAGGATAATAACAGAGATGCTCTGAAGTGCCCTTTAAACAGACTCTGCTCCCCAGTAACAGAGTAAACCAAGTGGCTAGCAGAGCACCCAGACTGAAGCTGACAAGAGGAGGACTCCTGACAGTGATAGAGCCATGAAGCTGCACTGAGAAACAAAGCTGTTTCCCTGCATGCAGCACAGTTGCATGCAATGAAGCAATATGAAAAAGAACTACACACAATACCTTGAAGCTCCATCAGCTGAATGATGCCTGTAAGGGTCCTAGTCCTTTCCTGTGACAAAGGGAAGAGGGAAGGAGAGGAGGGAGGAATTAAGTCCATACTGCTTTCCTGTTGTTGGGTTTGCATCTTTAGGTTTGGAGGGGGTTTATTTTTGGGTTTTGAGTGTTTTGGTGGAGTGTTGAGTTTTTTTTATATAAGACAAGGAGTACTCAATCTTCCTACCACATGCACAATTACAAAAATCCCTATTCTGTCCATCATGCTGTTTGGTGCTTTGTTTTGGTTTTTCCTACAGAGGAATTTAGGAACCATTTGGGCATTTCTGTGTGTGGATTTCTCCCTCCCTGACAAACACCCCGAGGGACCAGCTGGAAATGGTACTCAAGGTACAACATACTAAACAGAAAACTACACACAACACCTGAAGTACAGACAGACAACAAACTAGCAAGACCACATTTACATGTAGACTACAACCCTCAGAGTGAAAATTCCAGAGACTCAGTCACTGCTACAGAGTAGCCCACAATGTGCATTCTTGGGTAACCACGGGTGCTTATGTACTCATCCCTTGCACTACCTTTGGGACAAAAGTGCAGCATGTTCTCACACCCAGGGATTTTTGGAGCTGTTCAGAGCAACCCTGTGGCTCCCCTGTCTCAGGATGCTCCACCCCTGAGAATACTACAGTGGTACTGTATGTAGGAACTGGATAGGGAGGATTTTATTTCCTCACCTACTCTTTTTGGATCTCCAATATTTTTAATATGTTGGGAATTGTGATATATTTGGATCATTAAAAATTAACACATTTTAATACACTGCTTTTCATGTGAACAACATAGAGCAGAACTCCTTTGTGAGGGTTTTAACAAAGCTTTTCAGGGTGGTTACATATGATGATGGACCTTCCATGCAAACATACCAACATATTCTACAGCAAGAGCTTTCCTTGATGCAAAACCAAGCATTTTGATACAACAGAAGGAAAAACAGGCAGGAAGCCTCCTCATGTGTTTCTGATGCAGTTACAGGGAACTGCTGGTGCATGCTCCTCTAAGCAGCAAGAGGCAGAAAAGCAATGACAGCTGGCTGACGTCTTGCTGGCATCATCACCATCCTCCCTGTCTGGAATGGCTCACCCAGCCCCCACACGCTGTAGAATAAGCTCTACTGCTAAAAGGGCTGAGGAAAACCCCAGCCCCCAGGCACGGGTGAGATCAGTCCCAAGCCTCCTCCCATTCCCAACCTGCTGAGAAGCTTTCCACACTCTCAGCTGTCCCTGTTTAGCACAGCCAAGCCGTAAGCAAATCTCTCCAGTGGCATTTGAGGCTGAAGAGGCTCTTAAATGGCCAGTGAACCTAAATTTAGGATTAATGAAGAAGGAACTCATCCAACACTTATATTTTCCTCCTCAGCACAGCAACAAGTTAACTTCATGTGCCACTTTTAGACATTCTAAAGTTATAACTAGGCCTTGAAACTGAAGCATAATCTTTGTCAACAACAGCCAAGGAGAGAAAAATCCCCAGAAACCATTTTTATTTATATATTTTTTAAAGCACATAGCTTACCAACACACTCCTCCTCATGTTTTAGTATTAAGACCAGAGCTAAATATTTAATGTCTGAAAGGTTAAAAGAAACCTGATACATAACTTCATACATACCAGACTCATCTCAAACTGCTAAATATGAATTGCCATGGCTTATGACATCCACTTACAATAGCTTGCTGCTCAGTCACACTAACTTCTGCTGCAGTTTTAAATTAAGAGGTTGTAACTTGATCTCTCTGGAGCCTAAATTTTTCTGTGCCTTGTTGAACAGGAAAAAGAGACATAAAGAAGCTGTTACCATTACTAAAATACAGATACTGTACATAACCACCACCACACCCCTCCCCCCCTGCCAAAAGAAAACCCCACCCCTACCAATACAACAAACAATCCAAAATCCCAAGAAGAAAATACATAAAAGTGCAGCTCATGATTAAAAGCAACTTTTGAAGATGTGAAAAGCTGTGAAATAAAGTACATAACATCTAATAATGCTGACAATATTACCAATTAAATAATTTTAAAATCCCATATCTCTCTTTTCCAGATGTTTTTCATCATGCTGATTATAATTTTTAAAAGTGGAAGGACAATGAATGGTGGGATTCCTCCACCAGTGATGACCACATCTAACCACGGCATGTTCTTCACAATATTTCACATTATTGTACAAATGTTCCTGTTGACACTGGGTAGATTTGGTGGGTATGTCAATTAAAAGTCTTACAGAAGACAACATGTTACATCAGAGAACTGTGCCACCTATTTAAATAATGATACTCAAGAGTATTTGTCAATAAATAGAGGCACCAAATTTACAAATTAAATTATCCTAATTTCTACAGAAAGAAAAGTAGCTGGAAAAAGATGAAAAGGACATAAATTAAAGGGAAATAGGATAGCCAAAGGTAAGGAAAGAACAGTACATATTTGAATGCCACAACAAAAACTCGACAACAGAGAGAAAATATTTCTTGTCCACTAAATGTAAGTCAGTGCATTAAACATTATAAATCATAGTGAAGAGAGTTAATAAATCACATGAAAAATCCACCCAGTGGTGTTATGACTCCACATATATTTTCATATCACCTTCCACTGCAAGATTTTCAGATGGTAACAAAATTTGATTCTCCTTTTAATACATATAAGGACTTAACACAGCCCTGGTCTGAAAAGATTCATTTAAATGTATACAAAATAAATCATAAAGCATACTGGAGTATGCACCTACCTGTTGTACATGGTAATCAAGTCAAAGATCAAAGCTATCTATCAGAGAGTAGAAATCAGACAAGCTATTAATGAGAAAGACACCATACAAGAGAGAACACAACAGTGAAATGTTGCTCTAATTGCACAGAAGCTCTCTCAGAGACTGACTGGAGGGTGGGAAAATCAGCCCAGTCTCTAGACACAGAGGATTTTGAATTTCAGTGTTTGGGGCTTTGTATTGATTCGTTTGAAGGGCGTATACTTTTGGGCTTTGGTTTTATTTTGGGGGGGGGGGGGGGGGTGGGGGGGTTTGTTTG
>JAOEGS010004937.1:0-17486 GCA_025447755.1 Corythornis vintsioides | reverse complement strand
GTCCTTTGGTCCTCCGCTGATGTTGTTTTGTGAGAAAGCCGTGTGCGGTCGTGTTTGTTTGTACTAAATAGTGTAAAGCAAATTTACCTTATGGCAAAACACTCCATCTTTTGCATGGTTTCCACTGAACAGCAGTGTATGTAATGGATTCATGCTGAAGAGAAGCCTCCTTTCCACAGTAATGCCATTCCTTGCTTCGTGAACTAACACCACTCACACTCTTTATTACCTTAGAAGTACTCCATAGAGAAATAAACATCACTAATGCAGTTTTCTCTACCCAAAAATTCACGTGAGTGCAACAACTTGCATTGCAGCCACTTCCAGAATCATTATGCAGCTCCTTAAATTTCAGCAAATCCAGAGCTAAAATCTACAGCTGAGCAATATGAAGAATGTCAGATTTCTAAAAACAGAAGCTAATAGACAAAACCTATGTGTTTAATGTTAATGCAGCCTTTAGCATATACACTTAGAAACTGTCAGTAAATCAGAGTAGCTTAGGTGCTTAATTTTCTTTTAGTCTATGAAGTTTAGCAAGATACATTTTTAAAACAGGCCTGAGTGGTGCATGGTTTCAAGATAACTAATCTGAAACCAATTAATTTGGTTGGTTTATATCTTCCATATAGAACAGGCTTGGATGGAGGCAGGAACCAAATAATCTGTTGTTTTTCAAGTGTCACATGAATTTATTTGAAGACATTTAATATAAACCTGTTGCTTAACTTCCAGTTGCTGGAGGAGGAGGGAAGAGCGAGGCAGAGACGATTTTCTTCACCAAGATACCAAGAAGCCTTTATTTATTAATTTACAGCTCTTTTTATACCCTTTTAACTTCAAGGTAATTGGACAAGAAGTCAGCCACCCACTGGGGTGATTGGCTGGGGTGCCACAACACCCATAGTCAAAACATCTTCCTACTGCTTTACAAACAAATGCCAACAAGGTCACAGCTGGCGAGAACCTTCGCTTTCCCACAGGGAGGAAAATTCCTTTGCAGTAGTATTTTAACATCCACATAGACCTTTTTTCTCTTGTCAAAGGCTTGAACATGCGATTTATCAGTCTACAGCAAAACGAATTCAAATGTCTGAACGCAGAGCACAAGAGGAAGAACTGCTTTTTCTGTCCCAATACAAAGATTTCTAAAGTAGGTGGGAGGAGCAAATAGCTCCATGGGAAACTCCGTGAAAACTAACATCAGCTACTGATGGGAGAGATTGAATGAAATTTGTTATTTCATTTTCCCTTTAACACAAACTCCTACCCGTAATGAAATCTAGAATAACCCCTTGGACATTTGGGGACTGTTCTAATGAGTGAAAACAAGTTTGTCACATTCATATCTGGCTATAGAAGGATCATGATTTCTAGAGATTCCTACTTTATTAGGATGACTACAGCCACCCCTCAGCAAGCCACACAAGTTCCAGTCAAATGACCTTGGTGTTATAAACTTTGACGTGGGAGAGGATGATGCCCAGACAAACCTCAAGGTGAGAGAAAGATCATGAAGTAAAAGCAATGCTGAAGGGGAGCTTTGCACCTCAATGTGGACCTGAAAAGTGCCACTTACAGCAGCATCATTAGCAGCAGAGCAAGTTCATGAGGTTGCCTTGATAATGGAACTGTGCAGCTCTAAATGTGTTGTGGTGGTTCTCCAAATCCCCCCTGCTTACCAAACACACACACACACACACACACACTTCTTGAAACATTTAACTACAAACAGGTCACAGAAGACCTGCCTTGGCCACATCTCTAGAATTGCACATGAATATCTAGAGACAATTCCTATGCTGTGCTCATTTATTTAGTGGGCAAGTATTTCTCAATGTATTTAAAGAACAGAGAATCAATTAAAAAATGCTTAAATAATCTATAAAAGTAATCAATTATTTTCTTGCTTCTCTTAAAAGAAAAAACCAAGACCCAATACCAAAAAAATCCCAATCAAATCTACAAATACATCATCATAATTGGTAATAACATCAGTACCTGCTATTTCCAGAGCAGCCTCTTTTTGGGGTCCATTACAAGCAACTATAAACATTTTAAAACATTATTAAATTCTTCTCAGATTAAATTTACAATGTCTGTTTTCAGATTACAAGAGGTAGTATATCTAGTCCTAACAACAGCAACATAACTTCTAGATTTCACATTTTAGAAACTGCAATTGCAAGTTAACCCAGTAATTTCAAGTTAATTTGATAATTAACTTAGCCCTCCTGTGTGAGATTACATTCATCAGATGTACAGTAGTACACTGGAAGCACTGGGTAGATGATAATGTGCAAAAAATAAAAAAAACCCTGCATTTAAGGAATTTTTTTAGTCTTCAGAAAGACAAGCATTTAGACTACATGAAAAAAAGCCACTTTAAAAAAGTCACCACGTATCAGTAATAGAGTACTTCACAGTTAATTTTAAAGAATAGCTGAAACAAGTATAAATGGGCTCATGCTTTGGGGTGGAAAATGAGTATCATACAATTTATTTTTCCTTTCTGATTTTACAAGGACATAGTTTTCTTTAAAGTATCACTGAAGATAATTGAGGATTTTTGTTTGCTTAGAAACAAGATTTTTTAAAATTCTACTGTTTTAAGACTCTGAAGTAGGTCACTTTCACCGTCCAAATTTTTTACACATTGTAGGAAGGGGGAGTTATGGAAGTCTAAGTTGTCAGGAGAAAAAAAAAAAAGTATTTGAAAGGTTTTTGAATCGGGATAAAAAAAAAACTATTTCACTCAATTTTTGCAGTATTTCCTGGTGCAAGTCAGATAAGCCTTCACATTTTAATACAAAGCTTCTCAAGATTAGAAAAGCATCCCACTAGTATGCTCCACAGCAGTCCTTTCAAACCTGCAGCAAGACTCCTTAAAGCTGGAATCTACCACTTTAAAGCAACAACCCACTGCTAATGGAGGCTTTATCTGCTCTACAGTTGCTTGGTGGTTCTTGCAGCAAAGCCTATTTTAAGGATTATAATTTAAATGAAATATACAGAGACATGTCTTGTAAGTGTCCTTGCTTTGTCTCAAACACTTTCTGAAATCCTATGGGACTAGTCCAGAGGTTTTTCAGAGAGACCATGGAAGGCAAATGATGGGTTATGGTGAAGTACCATAGTTCATCCCCACAAAAAGAGGCTGACTAAAAGCATACAAGAGGAGAGTACAACAAAAGTCTAACATTTCAGTTTAAAGAGGTATACATTTTTAGACCAAAACCACAAGTTATTTATACAGATAGACTTTCACAAAGCAATCTGATCTGGGAACCAGGGGATTTTACTTAGAGCATCTGTGTTCCACATTCTCAGGAACAAAACTTAAATAATCCTAAAAAGCTGAAAAAGGTATTTCTATCATAGCTTTTGCAGCTATTTCATGTTTCACTCAAACTGAAAGAGACCTGAACCAGATATCTCCAATCACATCTGGAAACAGGCCCTAGTACTGTCTGCTCCGTCTTAACTAGAACTCAAATAATTGTTTTAAAAAATCTAACCTTAAAAAAATAATTTAAAAAGAAATTCACACACACACACCCCCCAAGCTCTGGCATTCCTTTTCACATTTTTTTAATTTGTGTGATGTCAGTTTATATCTAATAAACAACATGTTTATTATCTTTATTTAAGCCAGGACTTCACCAAGTTACAGCAAGAGTCTTAGGAAGAATATCATGATTACAAATCTGTAACGCATGCAGGATCCCTGTGCAGCACTATTAAAGCCATTAATCACTGTCTTTACTATCCCAATTATGCTAAGATATTCAATAAGGCAATTTCAACTCACCTCTGTCTCTCCTGTTACCATCATTGCAAAGAAGGCAAAACCACAGCGCTTCCGACAAAGTCTCAAGGCACCTCTTTTGTTCCTTTTAAATTAAATCTGAATCGCTTGCACGTTTTGCTGACCTGCTAATGCTCTCCACATGTTCCCTCTCTCAAACTGAAAATGTTTTCTATTAAAAATGCCTAACACTGAACAGAAAACTGTAAAATGCCCTTTAAATAATACAAACTACCTCTTTTTCTTAAGACTTTTGTTGAAACGTATTAAGCACTGCTCGCCCAAATGAAGAGCTCATAATGCCACAATTAAGCTTCCTTTAGAAAAGCTGTATAATTAGATTCTTAGTGTATTCATAAACTTTATTTCCAAAATAAAGCTCTTTATTTTAAATCCAGTAAGCTCTTCCTTTTAACAAATGTAAACAAATAAAACCAGACTGGTTTAATGTATCAACTAGAAGAACTTCATAGTGTTCATGGCTATGAGAACTCTACTCCAGCACTGAGCACACCACAAACACACATATGCCAGACAGATGCAGTACCATAATGAGATGCTTCTCCCTGCAAATATCAAGTGAGACAGTACCAATAGCATGACCTGGAAGCACAAGTTTAACTCTCTCCTCGGAGAATGAAACACAACATGGTTTCCACATTTCCTTAACCACATTAACACTGGCTTTTTTACACATTGATACTAATAAGAGAGCAAAACACAATTTTTCCCCCACTTCTGTCCATATATCAGCTTCTCTGCAAAAAAAAAAAAAGTGCCAAATGCAGTTACAGACTCAAGACATTACTTTGTGAAAGTACTGTGGTTTCACAGGGGCAGACCTTGTATCTCAAGCACCTGAAGGGACAGGTCCTATAAGAAGGTTCAACAGATGCATAAATAGTTGCAGAATCTGATCATATATGCTGTAACATGCAACAAGTCCATGTAATGGATAACAGAAGGGAAAACAGTACGTGGAAAAAAGGACTAGCTGCATACTTCTGTCATTACAGGAGAAATAAAACCAGCTGGCTTCTACTAGACTCCCAGTTACAACTAGTTCACAGTTTCCCTCAGCTATCCCAGAACAAAAGGAGCCCAAGAAGATATTTATGGCTACATCTCACAAAAGATATCAGGAGCAAGAGGATGTCAAGAAGAAACAATCCAAAAAGCTGTGTGGGAAGGCTGGGTTACTGGTGCTTGATGCTAATGTTGCTGGTTACAGTGGATGCCCTAACCAGGAGGTAGAAACAGCCACTGTGCAGCATGGCAGCTCTGGTGTCATGGACCTGGGGACACTGATGAGCACCCAAGGAATGATGGGGAAGGGCAAGCATGCTGAAGAGCTGGTAAATCTGCACCTGTCCATGTGCAAAAGCCATTAGAATGGGACTGTTAAATGGTTATAATGCAAAACCATTTTAAATAACCATTGGAGGGTGCAGGGGGTGAGCTGGGAATGTTTTGTGGGTTGTTTTTTTTTTAAATAATAAACTGACACGAGTAAAATTTAAAATATAACTTGCAACATTTGCTGACCTTCCAAATTAGAGTACTCTGAGCAATCCCAAGTCAATAAATGTATTCAGAATTACATCAACTTTTGTTATTTGCATTCTTCTTGTATTACATTGTATTAACACCTGAAGTTTACGTCAAACTTCTTTTAGGATAAATGTTTTAAGACATTGTCACTGGTCCCAGTTGAAAACTTGTTTTCAGTATTGAGAGCAACACTTGATTCCCACCTCCTCCCCAGGCTCTTTAAAATCAGAGATGGAAGTCTCTTGGGCTAGATACTGCATCCAGATAAGTAACAGTAAATGGGGCCTTTTCTCTCAGAGACCACCTCAGGTTTTAGGAGAAAAAGGCCAAGAAGCAATAATCAAACAATTGCACCAGCAGCTGCAAACAGAGCTGTCCAAGCAAGGATATAATGAGTAAACTGAGTTACTTCAGGAAGAAAGTTTTAAATATAATTCCAATTTCACTGTAAAAGAGATTCTCTGACTGAAACCTTCCATTTAGTTCCAGGGGCTAAAGTGAAGGGCTGATGATGCTCATCCTGTAAAGCTACATCCTCACTTACATTGGTCTTTATCAAGGCTTCAGCTGAGCACTGTAAGTGTTAAATAAATACAAATTAAATATATGTTAAAACACAACTAAAAACAAATAAGGAAAGCCAAACAGTTGCCAAAACAACCAGAAAGTCTTTCCCCAAAGGGTATTAAATAACAATGAATCTAAAGTTAAGAAAAGGTCAAATTTGACAGATAGTGTCAATTGGTTTTTTCCACTACGTGATTTAGGGATTGATCTTCTCCCACTAACATCTTTTAACATCAACAAGTACAGAAGTACATCTAAAATTTTCATTTAGTTACATTCTATTAACACAATGAGTTTCAGCATTTTAGCATTTTTTTTAATATCAAAAATAATATTTTTTGATATTAAAAAAAATTTTAAAATTGCAGTTTGGAATAAAACTACAAACTATTTTTTTTAATTACCTTTTAATAAGTCCTTATTTTCCTCAGGATCAAGCCAAAATGGGAAAATAGAGTGATATTTAAGAGAAACTTTGTTCCTCCATGCTGAAAGTCCTTAGTGTGAACATAAGTACTCAAATTGAGAGGAAAAAAAGTTTAAAATTCACTTGAATCAAATAGGGCAGAAAATACCACTCACTAACAAATTCCACTTTCAAGTTCAGCTATATTCCTTCCCTCCTTAAATAAAAACAAACAAACATCACAACATGCAAACAAAAAAAGAAAAGCCTCACATAGAAGAAAAAAAAAAGACAACCACCACCCCACTAGAACCAGGACTTGATAAAGCTTCCCAAGTCTCATAAAATATTGGCCTGTAGTCATCCTCTGACATATAGTCCAATGGATTCCCTGGAGATTTGAAGTCACTAATGATGGAAAACTTATCTGGACATCTAAACATAAACATTTGTGTATTTCTCACAATTTAAAGTACAACATGTTGGGAGGAGGAAAGAAAAAAATAATAAATTAGTTAATCTCCCAAAGGGAAGAGTTTATTACAGGAAAGCCATTTCTTCACACCTCTCAGCTCTTCAAAGTGAAGTAAAAAGATGAATTCAAGGCTGATAGGAAACTTGGCAGCAAAGACAGTACAGAAAAAAACCCACAGCATCACAGAGAACTGTCCTAGCTACCTACTGGGGACCTTGCAGAGTCTGTGACATTGCTGACCACGATGCTTTCCAAGGATATTGTGAAGACAAACAAAAGAGCCAAAGCAAGGCAGTTTTATTCCACTTAACAGCATCTCAGAGTGCTGTAGCTTCTGGCTTCTACTCCAAACATGCCATACATCTTCCAACCTTAAACCAAATGTTTGTATTTCAAAAGAGTTGTTAACTAGCAACTAATGTGAAAAGTACACTCAAAATGAAGAAAAGAACCCACTGTGCCTGTGAAAAAAACCTTATATTCTGTGACAAGTTTAATCACCAGACAGAGGTCACCAAACAGGGCCAGTACTAAGAACTATAGAGTGCCCTGTACTAAAACACAAGCCACATTGGATACATAAATAGGAAAATGAAAAGAAGAGAGAAGAATGTTCATAACATCAAGCTATGGGCTGAAACAGAAACTTACCCTAAAAATCTAAACTTCATCAGGGGGGTTGGAAATTCAAACCAGATCTTGCATTTGGCTTTTCTGCCTATAATAAAGCAAGTCAAAAGCCCATATCCAAACACACCTTTGCTCCAGGAGTTTGAAACCTGAAGTTTTGCAGCCTGGCTTCCTCTGTAGCCACCATTGAACACATTACCACTGCCAGAGAATAACAGCACCTTACAAAAGAACACATTTTCATACAGGAACTTTCAAATACAAGCACAGTAATAGGCCTAATTTCCCCCAGTGAGCTTCAGTGCAAACAGACAACAACAAAGCAGCCACACACGGAAGCCAAGAACCTGGCATGCTCCAGTTCCTCGATGGCTGCACTCTGGAAAAAAAAGAATTTATATGAAAATTGTTTTTATAAAACCTCAATACAGGAAACATATGAAATCTTGTCTCACTGCACTGGTCTGTTTTGCCAAATATATTCCCAGACCTAACAAGAACAAGCTTCTCCAAGCTGTTCTTAATTTCATTTACATTTATACAATCAGCCTGGTCTTTGCAGCATCTCTGTTTCTCCTCTGATACTTAACATGTAGGCTTGCTCTACTCTACTCCAAGTCAACAGTAGTAGAGGAGAAACTGTTCCTACACAAGGCAGCCTAGAGATTGCTCTCAATAGGAGATATTGGAGGAATTCTGTAGGTTTCTTATGCTTAATTCCAGTTCTCAGAAAGGACGTTTCATAACATCCTGGGGCCAGGAGAAAGAAGTTGAGTTGTATTTAAAGACTGAATCCTCCAACAGTAGTAGCACTGTGGAAATAATACAAAACTTTGACTTGTTTATCTTTTAATGAAAATACCTATCAATGTTTCCACTATGATTTCCTGAAGCAAGATCAACAACAAGCTAAATGGACTAGGATGCCAAATCTACTGCAGAGAAGTTGGAAAAAACCAAAACAAAACAAAAAACCAAACAAAACACCAACATAAAACAAAACAACAACCACCTAAAAAAACCAACCCACCAAACAGGCAACTGTGGCAATTACCAATGGAAATTCTTATTTTTTTTTTTAAATCAGCCACCCATAAGAATGATAAGAAGATCACCAGAACATGTGTTAGGTTTGCCAGTAGCACTCAGTGGAACACTCTGCTCTGCAGAGCACTGGAGAACACATTAATGCCATCACACCACATCAGCCTCCATTTATGCAACCTTAAAACTCTTATGACATGCACATCATCACCTTCATTAGGCTTTTGCTTATGACAGCATTGTTTTAACCAGGGTTTTTAAAGACACCAAGACTATGATCATAACAAACACATGGCCAAGATTTCTAAGATGTGAAGTAACAAACATTACATGCTATTAAATGCAGCAGACAGTTCAGATTCCCTTCCCAATTCAGAGTAGTCTTCCTCAGGCACACACAAGGGCTGTGGCAAGACAGATAATCCAAAATTCTCTAAAGCAGCCCAATCATCACACTTCACTGTCAAAAGCTATACTTCCCTGGGCTGTTTAACTTACTTTAAGGGTGATGTAACTAATACAACCTAACTTTAGCATACAACAAACAGAACAAACAATTTATGGACCATTAAGCTCAACTTGAACACAAGTCTGATTTAAACTCCCCAGATTTGCTTCTCAGAGATCTCTTTTCTTTATTTGCTCACTTTCAGGCATGTGGAACTGCACTTACCAATGCAGGCATGGACTCTCACTGACAGCTGGGTCCTTAGAATTATACTGTGCTTCTTGCCCCTCCTGAAAAGAAAAGATAATAAAGATATATAAGCATGTAGGAAACAGGGAACTGAGTTAGGAAAGATGCAGTAAAGTTAAGCCCAGGAAAAAAGGGTTGTAGCTGAGGGAAGGTATTACAAGTTATTTCTTTATTTCTCATCACCCAACTCTATTTTAACTGGCAATAAATTATCCACAATTCAAGACTGTTGTACCTACAATAAAAATTGGTAAATTATCTCACTGTCCTTATCTCAATGAGGTTTTTTTCAACAGATGGGAGGGAAAATAAGATGAAGAGAGTGAGAAAGTGGCTGGTTGGGCAGCTGGCCAAGGTCAACTCACCACAAGGACTCTTAGAAAACCATATTAGAGAAGTACAAAGTGTTGACTGCACATTTAAATTTTCACAGAAATACTTTAAAGCTAGATATAGTTAACCATTAAAGAAAAACAGAAGGCTGCTTACACTTGTACAAGTCTGACATGCATCCTAAGCTCTCTTTAAAGCACAAAGATGTGGTTTTCATTCAAGCATGTGAAAGCTCTTGGTTTCATCCTGGTCTCAAGTGCAATGACTACCTTAACTAGCTGATTTTTTCAGACAAATTAGCATTATCTGCATTTCTTCAATCTGGACAAGAGCACATGTTGACATGGCCAGTACCTTGCCTCCAAACCCAAACCAGCTCACTTGGTGGAATGTGGGAGGGCAAGAAAAGCCAAATGTCTTTTCCACTTGTACAGCAGCATAATCTCCCTTTTTTTCTCTGAAACTAAAGATGCAGTTCCCAGACAAGCAGCTCTAGGTGGCCCTGTGTGGGCAGGGAGGGTGAATCAGATGACCTCCAGGGGTTCCTTTCAACCTCAGCCACGATGTGATTCTGTAAATTTAACGTGGGAAAACAATCAAGAAGCAAAACTGTTTTTAGAACACACTCAGATGCAGCTTAGTTTGTCTCATGTGAATCTAGACCCACTTCTGTGTACAGCTTAGGGACAACTTCAAAACCAGCACAACCTTCCTCATTTATATAATTGGACTCTGCTGAGAGATTTCTGGGCCAAATCCTTTGCACAGATACTCAGCAGAATTTTCCACTGGCTGTAGAATTAGAATAAACCCATTATTTTTCAGATAAAAACAAAGGTTCTTTTCTCACCAGTTTTCCTGTCCACAATTCTTCTAAAGAACAAAAATATTTTTCACTACTTTCAACAACAACAACAACAACAACGAGCTTGCTTTATATCATCTCCCTGAAAAAGCTGCAGAGGAAGGCAGTGACAGATAAAGTAGTGACAGATACCTTCAGAAAAAAAATTACTCTCTGAATCACATGGGGGGGAAATAAATAAATAAATAATACAAACAAACAAACAAACCAAAAACACACCAAAAAAAACCCACAAAAAAGAAATAACAACAAACCAAAAACCTGGGGAAATAAGTGTGGCTAACATAGAATTGTATACAAGCATTACAGGACTTGGCTCCAGTTTCAGAATGGCAACCTTTCTCTATAGAGTGAAACAATATTTAAAAATAATTAAAAGGAAAAAAAAATCCACCTTTAAATTCCTCTCTGTTTGGTCTGCTTGAGCATCCTTGGGACAAAGCAGGGAAAGTGTGAGCCTTCTCCTAATACTTTTGAAATGCCAAGCAGCAGGTGCTATTCTCCCCAAGAACTGCCTGCAGTCTGGATTTTCAGGTTTCTTGGAGCAGTTCCAGATTTAAGACTGACTCTGCACCCACCTAAACTCCTCCTGCCATTCTGGGTGGACACAGCCTTCACCTGCACTCGTGTCCTGGTGATTTTTAACAGCTGTCCTTTCCCACTGGGCTGCCAGGACTCCTCTGGAATATTTAATTTGCAAAGGTAGTGAGGAATCTTTGACAGGGTAGCTAATTTAAAACACCAACACTAGCATCACTCATTGAGAGATCACCTCACTCACACAAGAGTTGTTATATTCTTACTAAGGTACACTGTAATTCTTTGAAAGACAATAACATAAAATATTCCTAAACCTCTCCCCCTCCATTAATACTCGAGACAAAAGGAATAAAGCTCTCCTATGGAAACAAAAGGGGAACAGCTCAGGGATTAGTCTCCACCTGGGACAAAGAAGGCTCTCCTTTCAATTTCCCTCTTGCCACAGCTTCAGTGCACAGATGCAATCAAGGAAGGCCAGGCCAGAGGTGTCAGTGGATGTCAGCAAAAGCCAGACCTCAGCTTTTCTTAAGCATGTGAGCTGGGGTTTCTCCTTTGCCTTTTGTCCCCTATCTGCAAATCAGGGACGGTGGCAGCTGCCCAGCCATCTCCTGCTGCTGTTACAGCTCAGGTCTCCTCGAGCTCTGCATCACCTCTCTATATCCTTCATATCATTTCTCTTATCTGACCATTTCACAACCACATTTTTTTTCCTCTTCTGAGACTACAGGACGTGGGGGGAAGAACAGGTCTTAAAACCTTCAGCTACACATCCTTGATAAAGGCTGGAACAGCAGCAAAAGAAACATAATAATGGTAGAGAAGAGCCAGTGCATATCTGACTGTTCAAGCAAGTGCTACCTGGGCTCCATGGTATCACTTTTTTTTTAAAGTGTATGTTCTAGTGAGTGTGACTGGCTAGTATTTATTAAATAAAATCCCAAGAAGTATGCAAGAGATTTGATAGCTGCTATTTAGGCAAATTTCACATGTTGTGCTGACACCACATTCTGTGGTGAAGTTAATAAACACATGCCAAAAGCTCACTAAGTGTGTGTGTCTTCTGGAATAGAAATGCTTTCTTTTGTCATTGCTTATGTATTATATTGCAAATACTTTCACTCAGTTATACATTTCAAAGTTTTAATTTATATGACATTTTTAAATTAGTACCTAGACAGGCTGTCTTAAATAATTATTTGTTCCAAGGTAGAGCCTATGTTTGGACCTAGCAAATCCTTGGCTACAACAGAAATACTGAGAATGTTATGTTAGGAAATAAAAATAAAGCAACCATAAATAAGTAAGCAATCACACAATTTCAAGTAAACTCTTAAAGGAACTTTTAAAGGAGTTTGTTTTATTATGATACAGACTTCCCTTTTTCTCAGATCTATAGTAGAGAGTTTCTGGTATGAAAAACAAAACACAAAGACATTTTAATGTAAATATCCAGTAATAACTGTCATTATTAACAAAGAAAACCACAGTTACTTCCCTGTCAAAAATTCATCTTTGCAAGATAGGAGAATGCATCAATTAACATTTGCTCTTTCAATGTTTTCTGTCTTTCCTGATAAACCTTTATTTCAGGACAATTGAATATTTCCTAATGTTTTGCTAAAGCTTAATATTTCAATTAATTTAGTTTTAAAACAATGTAATGTTTCTGAGAAGACACTTTTATAATATAAAAATTAAGCAGAAAATGACTTTTCAAGCTTTCTTAACAAGTACTTAGTATCTCAATAGAAGATTGTTAGATTGAAGGTGTTAATTCCATGACAGGTCATGCTACAGCTTTCTGGGCTCCTCCTGTTCTGTTTTCTACAAGATACTTGACAGCCATGGAAAAAGCCAGTTTTATAGCACAGTGGCAGATAAGCTGCAAGAGTTTTAGTAACTCTCTGGTAACATAGTTGGCTGTCAAGCAAGCTTACTATTCTTCATTATGCCTGCTCAAAAAAACCCCAAAAACTGTGTCACTGACACCTGAATCCTCAAAAGCCTATCACAAGCAGAAGCAAAGTCTGCTGCTGTTAGAAACCATGACTTCATCATGAAATCATTTAGGTTGGAAAAGACCCTTGGGATCACCAAGTCTAACCATTAAGCCTACTCTACAAAGTTCACCCCTAACCATGTCCCTCAAAACCACATCCAAATGACCCTTAAACACATCCAGGGATGGTGAGTCAACCCCCTCCCTGGGCAGTCTATGCCAGTATCTAACTACTCTGAGAGCTTTTTCCCTAATGTCCAGTCTAAACCTATCCTGTTGCAGCTTGAATCCATTCCTCTTGTTCTACTACTAATTACCTGTGAGAAGCGACCAGCACCAACCTCTCTACAATGTCCTTTCAGATAGTTGTAGAGAGTGAGGTCTCCCCTTAGCCTCCTTCTCCTCAAGCTAAGAAATCCCAGCTCCTTCAATTGCTCTCCACAAGATTTATTCTCCATGCCCTTCACCAGCTTTCTTGCCTCCTCTGCACTTGCTCCAGCACCTGGAGATCTCTCCTGTATTGAGGTCCCCAAACTGGACACAATACTCAAGGTATGGCCTCACCAGTGGTGAGTACAGGGGGACACAATCACCTTCCTACTCCTGCTGCTCACACTGTTTCAAATACAAGCCAGGATGCCTTTGGCTTTCTTGGCCACCTGGGCACACTGAAGGCTCATGGTCACCCTCTTGTCAATTTAAACCCCCAGGTCCTTTTCTATCAGACAGCTTACCAGCCACACTTCCCGAAGCCTGTAGTTCTGCATAGAGTTATGATCCAAGTGCAGGACCCAGCATAGTTAGCTCACAAAGAACTTTGAACCTTTCAGTTCATATATGAGTGTCTAAGCAATACATTCTTCCTTTTTTTGAAATATTTAAAGAATAAAAACAAAAAGAAAATTAACCCCATAATGTCAAACTTGGATCTGAATGTTCTGTGAAGTGCTACACATGATCATATGCCTACACAGCAAGGAAGTTAAATCCCCCAACTCTATGATGTTTAATTTTTATTATAGCACCACACCAGCCACACCAGTGTCTGGACTTTAAGAGTGATTTCTCTTGTCGGGGTGATTTTGTTTTGGTTTAAAATAAATAAATCAATAAAAGCAACCATACTCTACCCTCACAACAATTAAAAACATATTTCCACAACTCCTTTAAGATCTGTGTTATCAGTCAGTTCTAGATAGAGAGAATTCTGGAGAATAACTCTGAAAGAATAATTAATCACTGCACTAGAAAGGGCAATTACACAAATCCTCTGAACACTGAAGTAGTTTGTGTATGTGTTTTGCATTTTAAACAAAGAGGTATCATTTCCTTCAGATCCCCGATGAGCTTCTGCCAAGACCGACTAGATGTGGTGGAAAACAAATTCTAAAAGTTCCAATTTAAACTGGCAACAACAGTAGAGAAATTCTAGAGTTTGAAGGTCCAGAGCACAGACCTCACTCACACTTCCTATTGCCCAGTTCACTGGGCTAACAGCAAAACTTCTGTCCTTCTTCATCCCACCTCAGAGGAGCACTGAAAAAAATCAGTTGTGTTATAATAGTTGCAGCCTGCATGTAACTTGTGAAACTCTACCAAAGAAAAAACCCTGTATATTAGAGGTTTCTCATCTTCATTTTCACCAAATCAGGGGAAAACAAAACAAAACGTGAAATCAGATACTGGCAAACAGTGTAGGTACCTTGCATTTTTCTTAGCTTCTCTTGTTATTAAAGTTTTCCTGCCCTCCAGCATTCAAACCCATCTATTATCAGTTTTTCATGCTGTTATTAGGTTCAGTATCAGTAACTTAAATACAGTAAGGCCATCTCTGAACTAGGTGGTTATCATATCAGCCAGGCATCCATTTAGCCTGTCCCAAGCCTCTCATGAAATAATCAGATTATATTTTCATCACCCTTCCAACCACTAGCAGAGCAAATACAAGAGGTTACTGAATCAAACTAAACTAATGCCACAGGGTGTTGCCCATTTATCCCAAAGAAGGCATAGGCTGGATGAAAACAACTTAGCAACACTGAAGAGGTTTTCAGACTTGGCCAGCATTTAAAGCCAGCCTACCTTGTCAGTTTATACTATAAAAAATCTGCATCTTTTGCCTGATGTAACAACCTGACCATTATGAAAGCACAACACAGATGCTGCTCCTAATGGAAAGCTTTCAAAGCACACATGTGCTACACATTTTGTTACAGCCTCTCATAGTATTCAGGTTTCCTGGTGGACCATCAGCTTTCTTCAATAATCACAAGCATCTTTTCCCAATAGGAGTAGCTTAATGAGAACAGCATCCAACAATCCCTAAAGCTCAAGAAGGAGCCACTGACCCCCACGAGAGATTCGTGGCCAATAGCATGGCACCAGAAACAAATGTGTAGCAACAGGCATGCTCTAAAGTGCATTATTTCTGCAACCAGCTTTCACATTTTAATTTCAGCAGCTGTTCACGTCCACCTGCACTTGCATACACCTTTCTGGGAGTGGAAACTGCTTCTGTGATGGAGTAGTACCTCAGGCAGGAACTTTGTCATTTAAAGGACTTGACATCATCAGGAGAAAACAAACTGCTCCTTGTTGAATGCATGAGATGATTTTTTTTGCCAGAGTTCAAGCACTCGAGTCTATCAGATTTTCCCTGAAAAAGATCTGCCAGCCAGCACACACATACAAAAGGGAAGTGTTTCATAACTTGCTATTACTCAGACAGCATAAATCTTAACAGCTTTGAAATCAAAGCCCAAGATACAGTTTGACTGCAGTTTCAATATTACATGCTTCTCCATTCAACTGCAGATTCAAGAGATACAAAAAATACCCTGACACTTGAAAAAAGTTGCAAAAAAACCCCAGTTAGAGTGTACACACATGACTGAAGACAGAAATTAAGAATCTCACTGAAAGCCATCTGAAAATCTTATCTGAATAAATCATTTTTTTCACAGATAATCATCCAGCAATCTGACTGGCACATTCAAACTCATGTTATTCTCATTGAGTAACAGAAATAAAAGAGCTCAAGAATAATCTTATTAAGAGTCTTTTAAATGTTAAGATTCACCTCCTATACACCTCAAATGGATGACAGTGCTAGGAACAATTTCTGGTACATGACAACCAGCTAGGGGCAAACGCACACACTCATTTTCAAATGAGGTCAGTGGACTTGTCTTTCTTCAGTTTTTCCATCTAAAAGCTTAGCATGAAGTCAGAATCTGCCTGCATCCTGTTTTTGCAATACTCTTGAAAATCATCTAATTATTTATCATAGTGTTTTTATTCAGAACATTCCAGGAGCATAAAACATTTACTGAAAAATAAGCAGACAGAGACTATTCAAATGCTTGTTCATTCTTCTTTTTAAAAAAAAGCTATTAAAACTACTAATTCAGTTTGAAATAATCCCAACAGTATATTAACTAAACAAAAAATAAGATGGAAAATTCTTGCAGATTATTAATGTAAGCAACAGTATGCAAATGTTTAATTAACAATTAAATGTCTCATTCCCGACTAACAACCTATAAAGCACTCAAAAAGTTACTTGCTGAATACCAGCAAGAAAATTACCCTGATACATCCTTGCCTGGGTAACTCCAAGTAAGGACTACCTACAGACTGTCACTACCAACTGCTAGGTTTTTACATCCTCCTGCTCTTCCCAAGCACAACATTTAGTAGGCAGGCTTTTCATCTTTCTTCTTCCCCCTCATTAAAAGAAATGAAATAGAACGGAAGGATTTTTTTTCCTCAGACTTTACTGGAAACCTCTTTCATAACATCTCCCAAGTCAAAAAAACACAAGGGAGGAATCAAGATGGTGAAGTCACTCCTACAGTATATGAAAATCATGTTCATGACCTCCTCAGGAACCTGAACATACATAAATCTATGGGACCCAATGAGATGCATCCCAGAGTTTTGAGTGAATCATAGAATGATTTGTCTGAAAGGGACCTTTAAGATCAAGTCCAGCCATTAACCCTACACTGCCAGGGTCCCTAAACCATGTCCCCCAGCACCACATCTACACGGTTTTTAAACACTTCCAGGGATGGGGACTCCACCACCTCCCTGGGCAGCCCATTCCAATGCCTAACCACCCTCTCTGGAAAGAAATTCCTCCTGATATCTAACCTAAATTTCCCTTGGTGCAACTTGAAGCCATTACCCCTCGTCCTGTCATCTTTAACTTGGGAGAAGAGGTTGACCCCCATCTCCCTATAACTTCCCTTCAGGTAGTTGTAGAGAGCAATAAGGTCCCCCCTGACCCTCCTCCAGACTAAGCAATTCCAGCTCCCTCAGCCTATCCTCATAGGAGAAACTCTCCAGTCCCTTCACCAGCTTCACTGCCCTTCTCTGAACCCGTTCCAGTACCTCAACATCCTTCTTGTAGTGGGGGGCCCAAAACTGGACACAGTACTCAAGGTGAGGCCTCACCAATGCCGAGTACAGAGATAGAATCCCTCCCTGCTCCTGCTGGTCACACTGTTCCTGATGCATGCCAGGATGCTGGTGGCCTTCTTGGCTGCTTGGGCACACTGCTGGCTCAT